>NDGM011243623.1:2685-15015 GCA_002564305.1 Octomys mimax
GCTTTGCCAAGCTTGTTTCAAGTAGGTGCTTTAGACCACTGAGCCATCTCTCCAGCCCCAATATTTTGCATCTTCAGAAATCAACAAGGGCAGGAAAAAAATCCATAAAGATGGAAAGAAGACTAAAAGACATGAGCCCATCAGTGTTTAAGTGAAAGTACCACACCCAAGGAAAAGTATAATTCATGCAAGTACAGTAACTTTTGAAGACAGTGTTTAAATACATACCTTTAGTCAGGAGTGGGAAGAAGGGAAGAACTTAAAAAAATCCTGACTTTTAGTAGGTCTGATTTTTGAAGTGCTGTGGGTGGAGCAGTTCTGAGTGTATTTTAGGTACATCGTAGGATGGATTAAATGTTAATATTTTGGAGAGTCACTCTCCACACTGTGGATTAAGAATGGAGCACAGTGAGGGAAAGTTGCATGGCAATAGAGGAACCTGAAAGAGTTTATATTTTTTGTAAGAATGCAGGATTTTTAAGATGAATGTATGTGTGTGCATGTGTGTTCATGTATGTGATTTTTTTTTCCTGCTTACAGAGGCTGGATACAAAGATATCCCAGCAGCACTGAGAAGCTGTTTCCTATAATTAATAGTACTGCTTTCCTCACTAAAGAAAGCAGGGCTTCCCAGAAACGGCTGATTCCAGAGGAGTGGCAAGATAGTTAACAATGTATTTAGAGTATCTTTTTGTATCAGAAAGCAAGGAAGTGCTTAAAAAAAGGAAGAAAGAGAGAAAAGAAGTAAAAATAGAGAGGCACCTGGCAAGAGGGCACAAAGGAGAGCTTGAATAGGATCCATTGGCCAAATTTGGGACACACGAAACATCAACTAATTAAATCAGTAGTGACTTATGAGCTATTAAAATTAGAAGCTAATGAATTAATGCTCACAAGAAAGGAAAGAAAAAAAGGAAGAAGAAAGAGAAGGAAGTAATGAAGGAGAGAGAGAGGAGGGTAAATTCTTGCTTACAGAATAATGAGCTCCGATTGATAAATGTGCAGGGAGTGATAGAGCTGGAAGCCATCATTTTGTAACCATCATAGTAAAGATTGATTGAAGAAAGAACCATTAATTTATGCTAAACTAGGGCTACATTTTGATGAGGACTGGAATATGTCCATATTAAAGACTCTGCCTAAGGATTTTTAGAAATAGCAAGGAAAATTGTTACTTTCCCAGGAGAGAAACCAGCCAACACCTTGATTGGGTGACCAGAATGAATCTGAGCAGCGTTGGCTAAGGTGACATTGTGTGTCACACTCAGCACTGCTTATTTCATTCTGTGAGTGGGAATACATAACCTGAGCTTTACCATGGGGAAATATCAGACCAACCTAACTTTTTTTTTTAAAGATCAGTTTATTCTAAAAAGACTGGAAGCTTGTGATTTTAAATGATATCAGTGTTGACAGGTACTCCTCTAATAACAGGAGGCTTAGGCAGGAGGATCGCCATGAGTTTGAGACCAGCCTGGGCTGCACAGTTACACAATGAGTTCAAGGCCAGCCTGGACTACAAGACTATGTAGGGGAACCTATTTGAAAAACACTAGAGGAGAAGGAGAAGGAGAAGGAGAAGGGACACAGACAAGAGACAGAGACAGAGACAGAGACAGACAGAGACAGAGACAGAGGCAGGCAGACAGAAAGACAGCCAGCCAGCCAATGTTTTGAAAAACAGCTATAGAAGTGGCTCAAGATTAAAGTGATATGATGCATAAATACAGTAAGAGATCTAGGGGTTTATCCTGTACTGGAGGAGAAAGAGCTATAAATGTATCAGTGCCATGATTGGGTCAGTTCATAAAATTAAAATACATGCTTAACTTAGACATAAGCATGTGCCAGTATTTCAGTTTCAAGTCTTATATTTAAGACTACTACATATTTTCATGTATAGGTCCTAGAGAGCCACTCATTTCCCTTGGCTAAATACCTAGGGAAAGGCCAGGGAAGGTAGCAGGGTACATTTAACTTTGTAAGTAACTCACTGTATCAATGTTAAATTTTTTGAAATTGCTATTTTTTCCTGAGGTATGTGAATTTCTTTCTATGACTTTACAGAAAGTACTAGAAAGCACATGCATGTGCTCGTATTTCTATTGATGGATGTGTACATGTTGTGGATGGTTTTCGCACAAGCAGAAGAGAGAGAGTGAATGCTAAAACAAATGTGGAGAATGTTCACAATTGATGAATCTGGATAAAGGGTGTCTGGGAACTTTCTTAAAACTATATGCAAATGAAGAGTTAAAAAATAAATGCCATAGTAGCTCAGGGTGGGACAACTTCTGTATTTTAAAGGTCAGTATGATCTGTGCACTACTAAGATAAATTGCTGTAGTTCCGGTAGCACTCGCTGTAGAGCGTGGCCGTGCTGTTCTTCATTTTGTGTCTTAAAATTTCCTGAAATGGGAACAGATTGTTAAGCAGAGCTCTTTCCCTGGATCAGTAGCCAAAACCCCTCCGACAGAATTGGAGATCAACTTCTTTATCCACATTTCCACTGTTGCGAGAAAATGAAGTAGGTGGTAATTATCCGGCTGTGCTTCTAAGCCTTCAGCTTTAATATGAGACTGTGAACTTGGAAATGGTATTAGAAGGAAAAGCAACCCACAGAAGATGTGAAATCCCAGATATTTTAACCTCAGAAATCAGACGTCATGTGTTGAATTGACAATTTTACAGTACACAAGAGGAAGAAAATGTCATGTAGTTCTCATTTTTTTTTTCAGACCCTGAACTAGACATAAATGTGTCCTAGAAAACTTTGAATATTTAGAGCAAATAAAGTTTGTAAAAACAAACCGAAGGCTGTTCCTCTCAGAGTATGTATTTTCCTGGAGTAGTATCATGGAGTTTCACTAGTCCTGCCTTCCTAGTATTTCTCAGAAGACTTCTTGAAGACTAGCTCCAGATTACGTGTTTAGGATATTATCTGTGTGTCCAAACATAGTGTTTTCTGGACACTCAGAAACTGTTGACGTTCCAGAGGCCTGACCTTCAGACGGATTGTAAATCTGATCGCCAGGCATAGAGATTCACTGAGCACCAGCACTTGTTGGAGATTTCATTCTTGTGTTAAACTTGTTTTCTTCTCTTTTAGCTTCAGCTTTATCAGTTGGAGTATTTCTGTAAATGCATTAGCTAGCATGAGTAGGAAAAGTGATCCCCTCTTTTATATCTCTACCTCCTTTTCTCATCACAAGTGTATCACCAAACAGGAAAACCATGTGTCTAGAGTCCTGGTTTACTCAAGGTAACATGGCTCCGTGAGAAACTTTCTTCTATTAGTAATTAATACAGAGCAAAGCCTGCTGTTGTAGTGGAGACTCATGATGCTCATGAATCACAGACTGAAACGCATCTCAGAGTTTAGTCCATTAAAACATTTTAACTCAAAGTTGTGGACCAGGGAAAAGCTTTTTTTTTTTTTTTTTAATCACTAATTAATGTTATAAGGAAAACCAAGACTTAGTGATATATGCATTGGAAATCTCTAGAAGAAACAGGAAAAAACTTTATAAGGCACTTCTAGATGGTATAAGTTGTTAGAACAGTGAAGAATTTAGTTGGTTAGCATTAACTTTTGTGTCTGCTTAAAAAAATTATTTCTCTGTTTCCCATGGAATATTTATTTCATCCTTATAGTAGCTATAGTTCTAGGCAGTGCTCTGGCCCATTTGTGGATATTCCTACCACCCTTCGTCAACTCTCATTTTTAACTCATGACAGAGACAGACAGGAGCCCAACGATTTTCAGGGGATACACAGATGGACAGAATTCATTCCTGGGGCTGCCTTATTGCAGCCTGCAGCCTGAACCGGTGTGCATCATCATCTGAGAACTTGCAGGAAAGCCTCCTGCCCCGTTCTCTTTCCCACCTGCCAGCCACTTGCCTGACCCTCCTGAGCTCACTGGCATCCCAGAGGTCCTCTCTGCCATTAAGAACCAAACTGTCAAGTCCCTCAAAGCTGTGAGGATTAACCCATATCCAGAAATAAAGAGAGCTGATAGAAGTGAGATTTATGGCCGCTGGCCACCTTCACTTCACTCACCTGCCACCCCGCTGACCCGAATCAGGTGGCTGTTTTCTAAAGGTTGAGGCTGCCTCATTCTGGGCATGCACTTTTGGTTTCTCAATTTCTCTTTATTTTCCTAGTGTTCATATTTTTTGGTCTTTTGTTCTATAGATCTCTTGACTTATACTGCTTAACAATTTCAATATACTGCTGCATAAGATACAAAGGTTGTAGACATCAAATACGTTTACTGAAATGGCATTTGAATTAAGTAATTGTTGCATATGTTTGGCGTCTTAGCATCTCCCGGCTCCAGCACCTGCTTAGCTGCTACGACTCCAGTGAACCTGTGTTTCTGGGAGAGCGCTACGGCTATGGTCTGGGCACTGGTGGCTACAGCTATGTCACTGGAGGAGGGGGGTAAGTATGAGCCCGGCTGCGTGCTGATACAGGTAGCGCTCGGTACACGTGGGTGCTCAGGTTCTGTACACCAAGCGGAGTGTTTGTGTTTAACGTATGTAATACTCTGGCATAAATCATTTCTAGATTATCTATAATGCCTACTATAATGTAATAGCTTTTATATTGTATTGTTTAGGGAATAATAAAAAAGTATATGCACAGTTTCAATACAGATATGTTTTTTAAAAACATTTTTGGTCTGTGTTTTTTTGAATTTCTGAATGTAAAATCCACGTAGAAAGCTGCCTGTAATTTGAACTCCAACATCTCCTTCCTGAGGCAGAGGTGAGTCTGTGGTGCTGGGGCCTATCCTGGCGTGTGTGTGCCCCTTAAGTGGTAGTGCCACTATTAATGGGAGGGTGAGCGCTATAATTGTGAAAGGTGAAAAGAACCCACAGTAAATAACATTTCACGTCTTGGAGAAGTAACATAGAAATGTATATCAGTCCTTGGGGAAAAGAACTTTCCCTGTAATAACAATTGCTGTAGGCAGCCAACTAGTTTTGACTGTCTGTTTAAATGAAAAAGATTACTTATTGATTTTAATATCAGAAAATAAGCCGTAAGACTTTAAATTATCTAGTGCTTAGTAAATCATTTTTGGGGAAATAGTATTATAGAAGCCTAGACACAGACAATTAGATATTTATGTTGGATTTATAGGTTTTAAATAACAGTTATAATCAATCTTTTTTAATGAAGCACCAACTTAATCTCTTATGGGAAAAGATTTTGATTTGATTTACATAGGTAAATCTATGCAGCTGTTATTATTTTCTATTATTACTATAGTCTTTATTGGTTGGGAAAATTAGGGAGAATGTTAACTTGTTATTAACTATAGTCATTTAAATTCTTTCAGCAGATGACTGTGAATGTTCCCTATATGCTAGCCAACTATATTCAGTGATTATAAACATTCCTATTTGCAGTCCCCAGATTAGAATGGTTCTTAGTACATCTTTTCAGTTACTGTAACATAATACCTGAGACTGGGTTATATGTAAAATGAAGAGTTTCATTTAGCTGACAGTTGTGGAAACCCGAAAGTGTGGCATCTGCATGTGCTCAGCTTGGGTGGGAACCCTCTGGCTGTATCGCAGGGTGAGAAACATGTGGCCACACTGTGTTCAAGAGGGAGAGATAGAATCAAGAAGCAAGAGATATTCAAGGACAGGCTCTCCGGTTTTATAATAACCCACTGTTATGGAGCCAACAAGGGTTTCTAGAGAACTGCAGTGATCCCTTCTGAGGGTAGTCCCCCGTGACCTAATCACTGTCCACTGGGCTTCACCCCTTAGAAGTTTCCCTGCCTTTCACTGTCTCTGCACTAGAGACCAGACTTCTAGCACATGAACCTTCAGAAGTTACATTCAAACCATTTCTGAGCCATAGCAGGATGTTTTGCTCTCCTTTGTGCTCAGTAGAGTTGTTAAGTCCGGCCAGCTTTATCTTCCGCAGTGCTCTTCTGCATCTTTGCCAGTCACCTATAAGTAGCTGTCATCTCTTAGGCGGGTTCCTGCCCCAGCCTCCTGCTGTCTCTGCTTTTGCTCTTGCGCACTCTGTGCTGCTATCCCCACCATAATCAAGGAGCACTTTCTCCCCATCCCCAGCGTTTTCTTTGTTTTAGTGCTTGGGCTCAAGTCCAGGGCGTCACACGTGCTAGACGAGTACTACCGCTTAGCTGCATCCCAGCCTTTCTGAGAGCCCTTTCTAAAAGCAGATGTCAGCCTCTCTGCTCCCTGCTCAGAGGCCTTCAGTGGCTTGCCATTGTCCTTTTACCCAAAGATGAGAACTTCTTACTTGACATCTGAGATGAAGATCCTTCAGATTTCACAGCTGATCTGTGATTTGGCCTCAGTTTTGATTGCCCACGCAGCATCTTTCTTGAGGTGTGTTGGCACTGGAAGGTCTTCTCTTTTACCTGCTGCCCCAGCCCTAGCTCGCCCTGAAACCTGCATGGCTTGCTACTTACCTGGAAGGGGATCCTCACTTTAGACATTCCTTCATTTAGATTTCAAGCCATCCGCCTCTCTTCAACAATTCCATAGTTAAATCTAATTTTTCTTTTATTCGTTTGATTCCTTGTAGTGCCACAGTATGCGCACCTGCTAGAACTTGTCCCATTGCTTTTAGGGCAAAGCTTGTGCCCGTCTTAAGACTCATGCGACCTCTCGCGATAGCATACTGTCTTCTTAGCCTCACTTTTCTGCAGCCTCATTGAATGAGTTACTTTTACTTTTCTCATTGTGGAGCCAAAAACCTGAGACCCAAAGGTAAAGGAGAAAAGGTATTTTTAGCTCACAGGCCGTAGAGATTTCAGTGCAGAATTGGCTGGCTGCAAGGCTGGCGGTATGGTAGAGAGTTAAAAGGGGCATCCCAGAGGAGAAGCAGTTCAAGTCAGGCAGAAGCTAACCGAGCAACAGAATAGTTAAGAGCAAGTCCATGTGACCTCGCAGCTTCCTTCCCCCCCCCCCACCCTTGTATTCTGTTTAGGCTACCAGGCTTAGGACAGTTGCCAGACCACTGAGTGGGCTGCTGTAGTGATCACGCAGCGCCGATCTCAGCGCCACACATTCCAGATCCAGCCCCTCTGAGAGCACCTCCAGGAGTACACAGGGCTTGCGGCTCAGCTGCACACCAGCCATAGCACTCGTCCTATAGCGTCGACACAGAGCTTTTGCAGTTCCTCAGAGATGCTTTTTCCCCCCAGATGTGGTGCCTATTACTGTCCATAACACATCCCACATTTCTGGCTGCTAATTCCTCATTCTTCTGCACTCTGCAGCTATCATTGTTTTTATATTTTACTTCTAGAAGCCTCTAGCCAAGCCAAACCCCTCAAATCAGGGTGTAATGCCTTTCTAATGTATTCCATAGTGTGTTATAGAAGCAGTTATCACTTAATTGCCTGTTTACTTTCCTATTTTCCTTTTAAATTATGAATTATTAGAAGGAAGCACCTGTGTCTTATTTTTCATTATGTTCCTACTTTGTGGCATAGGGATTCATTTTTTCTAGGTGCATTGAGCATTTGATTTTTGTCTAACTAATATGACCTATGAGATGCTTGGCTTTTAAAAGTACTTTTAAATTATCCAAGCCATCCTGTATACATACATAGATAAATCTCTGCTGATTTCTGCTGGTCTATGGAAAGGAACAAGTAATGCTTAAATTTTTTTTCTCTTTTTAATTTATCATAACTTTTTTCTAATTCTACATGCAAATATCTGGTAATCTGAACAATTAAATTACGCAATACAACAAATATTGTTGAATTATTATTTTGTTTAGTGAAACTATTGTTTCTAATTTTTTATCATTATTTTTTGTTCTTTTTAAAAAAGAAAAATAAACGTGTTCATCTGTCAAAGTGTCACAGGGCACCAAATTAATATGTAACATTTTATGTATCTGCTTAAACAATACATTTAAAAGTTTATTTTTATTTGTATTTAAATAAAAAATAGAATTACCATATGACCCAGAAAAAAGGTACTTTAACAAAGATGCTGAATGAGTTCTCTGTTAATTGTCCTTTGTATCAACTTTTTATAGAGCTTATTGACATAAGACTTACATGTTAAATTGTTTCTTCAGTACCATACTAGGGTTTTCTTATAATCTGTCTGGAGAACTAACACATCTTTTAAAACAGCAGATCAGGATCAGTGGCTCCTAAGACCCATTCATGTACCATAACCAACACTGTAAACTATGAAGTGGCAGACAGGCATGGTAGAGGAAGAACAATCCGTGGCTTCCCTTGCCCTCTATTCTATCTGAGCCGTAAGCCTACTGGTTGGTCCCATGCACACCTAGGGATAGGGCTTCTGTCCTTAGTACATTCCTGCAGCCACACCCAGAACTATACTAAATGAATTCATGGACTAAGCCAGTAGCACACACCCGGTATCTAGCTAGCTCCCAAAAGCTCCACCTGGGAGTATGTGAGGCGCAGTGGGCATCTAGATAGATATAAGCCATAACATTTCCATATGCAGCACACGTAGAGTCACAATGTCTTTCTAGTTTTCTGAGTTTAGAGCCAAGTTACTGAAAAATCCCCTGCCCCAAACTCTCCTCCGTAAGGACTGAGTCAGCAGGACTTGGAGTAGAATCTTTGCATTTTTGAATCCAAGTGCTGTTTTCCACTACATGGTCTACTCTATGAAAGAGTCAATATTTGGAGAAAATTAGTTAACTATTTTCATTTCTGATCATAGTTATGTACATAGGTAACCTTAGGTAGGAAGCTGTGCCTGGGGTACCAGGTAGCGCCCACAGTAGCCCTGCTGACAACTGAGGGTACCAGAATAGGAAGGTTGCTGTTGTGCTCTGAAGAGGCCATGGCAGTGTGATTGGAGAGACAGCCACGGTGTGTCCTCTTGCTGCAGACTGGGGAGGGCAGACATGCCTGACGCCGAGGTCCTCTATGTGTGTTTCTCACCTCAGGGTATGGTCATGGGCAAACCCATCTCCCATTTCAGTTATCGTAAAAATTTGTGCATTATATATGAAAGGAACATTTTAATCTTTTCACCTTTGAATATTTTCTTAATATTTAAGATTTGGTATCCAGAGCAGACAAGTGTTCTTTTCTACTGTGATATACTGGGTGATTTTCCTTTTGGGGTACAACTTTATATGGGAAAAACTCATGAACATACTGATAAATGTTATGAACGGCCTATGTATACTTAGTTTATGTGAATAATGTAAGACTTCTCTCTTACATTATAGGCAATAATGCAGTAATTATTCATAAAAATTTCTTCTTTTTTTTTTTTTTTTTTGCGGTACCAGGGACTGAACTCAGGACCTTGAGCTTGCCAGGCAAGCGCTTATTCTGTTGAGCTATCTCCCTGGCCTCTTTTCACTCATAAAAATTTCACAGCTACGTTTTGTCATTTTTTTTGGCAAAGTTTTTCAGAGGCCTTCCTCATTCTTATCTGCCAGAAGTGGGTAAAGAAAAGAAAGCGTTTTTATTAGTTACTGTTCACACATATCACTCACCAAGGGCCTGTTCCTCGGTTGGTGTTTTGGGGCCACCATGGCAGACTCAGCCTGAAGGTGTGTGTACCTGGGAGCGTTCCCTCCTGGAAGGAAGACTTTCTAAGGAGAGGCTATTTATGGTGGATGCTCAGACTTGCGGTTTTCCTGTATAGTTGACAAGAACATTTTTTCTTCTTTCTCTGTGGTTGTATTGCCTCCTGTGAACCTAAATAACTCCCTTTTCCTTTCAGTAAGTCACATATCATTGTGTCATCTGATGTCTGGGTTATTTTACCCTCAGCACTTGGTGCTGTGTGGTGAACTGCACTGGACAGAGTCCATCCAAGCGTGAAATCACTGTTTTGGAATCAGGGGTTGGATTCAAACTCATGATCCTTTTTTTCAGTTCATAGAATATGTCCTCTCTGGAAGATCTCTGCAGAGACTTCTTTGTTGTCATTTGTTTGATATAGCCAAGTTTTCTTGAGTGCCTGCTGTAAACAAAGCCATATATTTGGCTCTGGAAATATATGCATGAATTTTAAGGTCATCGTGGCTTCCAGAAAGTCTCGGATGATTGAGAAGGAACTTGTGAACCACATTTGCCCTTTCTGCCCTATCTGCTTCCAAGCTGTTTATGATCTACAAAGATTTATTAGTATTATTATTATAGGGCCAGAATAGATGCCAGAGCCCAGTGTGGAGGACAGTTCACTGTGGGAGCTTGAAATACGTATTGGGAAGGACCAGAAGACTGACAGGGAGTGAATAGCTTTACCTAGAGAGCAGTGAATGTAGAAAGCAGCTGTTGCTCTTGAGGCTACAGGAGCAGAAAAGTGCTATTCACTGGGCCCTTTCTGCTGTTACAATGGCCCTGTTGCTATGGGCATTAGAATTAGTGCTGCTTTAGAGCCAGGCCCAAGGCTCTGTGTGAGTTTGTGGCTGCCTTGTCAACTGCTTCCGCTGCAGACTGCCAGGGCCAGAAGCTGTTGGCCTCTGAAAGTACTGGTCTCATCATTGTGAGATGAATCCAAGACCTACATGGCCAGGAAAGCTAGCAAAGGTTGTTCTAAAGTTTCTGGCCTTCTGCGGTACTAAAGGTAGCACTGAAAAATGGAGATAGGCTGGAGTCTTGGGAGAAAAATCCCTGTATTCTTTTTATTTATATTTTTTAAAATTAATTTTATTGAGAAATAGCAATAATACCATTTCAAAACCAATTAGTAAGACAGTTTCAATAATTAATGCACCCTGTATTCTCATTTGTATTTTCTCTCTTTCTCTGCCTCCTTCCTTTCTTCTCCTCCACCCTCTTGTTGCCTTAAGGAAACTTGTTTGGCTATGTTTTGAGGGTTTGTTTGTTTGGTTTTGTGGTGTTGAGTCTCTATTCTAGGAAGGTTCTAGAGACTGCAATCACTTGTGCATTGGATGGGTTTTTTTTTTTAAATGAAGTTTCCTATCCTTGTCCATTGTTGTGGTTTGTGTCTAGATGTCCCCCAAAGCCTCCTGCATCATAGGTGGGGATCTAAAATGTGTGACCGCGTACTGCTAAGATTAAGGGCTCTGGGATTAAGGGTGTGAGTGCTGCAGACTTGTCTCTTGTCATCTGCTTGCTTTTGCTATCTTCTGCCTGCCATGAACTCTTTGTCCCCTGTAATGCCTCTTTGCCATGCTGCCCTGCCTTGGACCTAGCCAATTATGGACTGAAACCTCTACAGACTGTGAGCTAAATAAAGCTTTTTTCCTTTAACAGTGGGTGTCAGGTATTTTGTGTCAGCAGAGAAAAGGTAATTCATATATATCATGGCACATATGAATAAGATACATAGTGTTTCTGGGCCCATTTACCTGGTGGTAGATTTTGTTGCTGATCTCATCAAGGATTTTGAAACTGAAGAACTAGTCTCCTTTTCTGAATGTCATATTAGAACAAGAACATTGTGTAACATTATTGGGAAATACTGCAATTGGTTACTAGGTAGGTAAATTGATTTTGCTTTCATAAAATGCACAAAAACATTGTCTCCACCGCAACTATTAAATACAAGTCTGCTACTGTCAGCTTCTCTTACCTTTCTCAGCAGGATGGCCCCTGGGCCACAGTCCTCTGTTCAGTTTGACAGGCTCTGTGGAGCTGTTCTAATGCCTTTCTCTGTCTTCTCTGACTCCCACCCAGCATGGTCTTCAGCAGAGAAGCCATCAGGAGACTTCTTGCCAGTAACTGTCAGTGCTACAGCAATGATGCACCTGACGACATGGTTCTGGGCATGTGCTTCAGCGGCTTGGGAATCCCAGCGACACACAGTCCCCTCTTCCATCAGGTGAGACACTGTTTTGTATTTCTGCCTTGAGGGTGAAGGGGGAGTTTTCTTCTCACTTAAATATTCTACTTAATTCTCTTTTCATATTTTGGAAATGATCTTAAGAACTCTGTTGATTGGCTCAGGGCAGCATTCTTAACAGGTTGTATACTGTTCCTGTACATCATGAAGATGGAAGGCAAGAGCATCTAGAACTCCAAATGATGCCATACTTTGTAGAACTGGGAAAAGCTCCACCCTCTCTCTGTCTCTGTCTCTTCCCCCCACCCCCTTTCCTATCCCTCTTCCTCTCCCCTCATGTTCCCCTTCCTTTCCTGTTATGGTTTGTGTCTAGGTGTCCCCCCAAAGCCTCTCGTAGTCTTGGGGCAGCTTCTGGAGTTTGTGATTGATTACTGTGGGTGTAGTTTGCATTACAGTGTAAGGTGGGAAGAGAAGCTAGCAGCTTGAGCTACTGCTCCTCCTCCCTTGTGCGCTTGCTCTTTGCCACCACCATGAAAGGTTGCTTTCTGCTCTGTGCTGCTCT
>NDGM011243624.1:391-17264 GCA_002564305.1 Octomys mimax
CCAAGCTTGTTCCAAGTAGGTGCTTTAGACCACTGAGCCATCTCGCCAGCCCCATGTTTTTTTTATTTTAAGAAGAAGAAAAGTAGAAATAAAATAAAGTTTCAAATCAGGCTAACAGGAGAGTAACAAAAATTGATAGATTGATCAGTGTTATCGTCATAGTAGATACTCAAATATAAGATATAGGCATGAAATAATGTTCAGACAATATTAGTACAGCTTTCTTCTCAATGAACTAAGAGAAACCATCTGTATAATAATCTTAATGATCTTATGTAAATATATACTTTCCGTTTTCTCTTCCTTCCTTTCCCTTTCCTCTATCAGTTTGTCTTTTCTTTTGAACAATTTCTTCCAAATTCATAATATTTATTGTACATTTTGGATCTTCATTTCTCATTCAGCTTCTCACACTAAGAAGACAATGAAATGTTTACATATGTGGGTCTGATTTACTTCACATATAAGTATGATCTCAAGTTGTATCCATTCACTCATAAAAGTCTTGAGTTTATCCTTTATGGCTAAGTAGTAAAACTACTGTAGGTATCAATGTGAAAATTCCTTAAAACACTATTATTAGAGGTCCCATTTGATCCAGGTATTCCCCTTCTTAGTATCTTTCCCCAAAATTTAGACACATCACACCACAGTGATATAAGTACCTCTGTGTTTGTAGTAGCAAAATTTGAAATAGCTAATCTGGAAAACAATCTAAATGTCCATCAATTGAGGAATGGATAAAAAAAAAAGATGTGTTGTTATCTATCTATCTGTCTATCTGATATCTGTCATCTATCTATCTCACTGCCATTAGGAGCCTGGCATTAGCATTTGATTTCTTGATTGGTGGACAACTTGGGAACTCTATGGAAAACACAGCCTCAGAAAGAATGGGCAAAAGTAATTTCAAAATTTAATAATCTTTGAACCTTGGTACTCCCACTGCTTTTTACTCTTGAGACCAATGTAACTCTGCAATAAATTTTAGGATACCACACACTTATCTAAATTCTCTTTCATCCATATTCCAGCATTCGTATTAGGAATTTTGCATAAGCAAAGAGAGTTTTGACAGTTTCGGCAGCTTTTATGATCTCAGATCATCTTAACTTCCTGTGAATTTTTTTGTATTACTTCAACTTGTCTCATAGTGATTTCCAGTAAAGATCTGTCTTCACACAATAACCAAATTAAACCATTAATTGGGTTTTAAAATTTTCCTCCTGGGTGGATAGATATTCACTTATTCTTCTCCTCATTATAGTAACTGGGTTGCTTTATATTTTTCATTGGACTAAGTAAAAGATAAAAATGCTCCATGAAAAATTCTCTCTATCTCTGTCTGTCCGTCTGTCTGTCTTTCTGTCTGTCTGTCTCTGTCTCTGTCTTTGTCTCTGTCTCTCTCCCTGCAATAATGTATTATCTGTCTCTGTCTGTCTCTCTTATCTCTATCTCACCTCTACTTTCTATATGATTGAAGTATGCATCAATGTTGAGTGTGGTGTATATATGTACACCTATGTAAATTGATAAGTAAATACCTTACTATGGTTCATTTTCCATTTTTCCCTGACTCAAATCCATGTGCATATCTGTGTATCTATTCTTTATAATCATCTTAGTCTAGTGTGTGTTTTCTAGTTTTCTCTGATACCTTAAATAATCAGTTTTATGATAGACATTTTTATCATGCAGACATTTTTATCAAGCAGATCGTTTTTGTAAGGGGATGAAGCATAACACTTAGAACCTCCAAGACTAGGAGAGTTTCTGTACAAAGGACTCTGACTTCTAACATGATCATACAAAAACTGCATGTCAATGAATGATAAATAAAAGTATCTTAGTTTGATTAGAATAGTCTCTATTAGAAAAATCAGGTTTCTATTTCTCAAGGAATAACCTACATATGCCAGCACAAACAGATACAAATATCTATACACATTTTTAGATAACTGTTAAAACTTACTGGACTACTATATATTAATTATATGGTAGTTTTATTTCTGCCTGCAATACTTTTAAGTAAATGAAGATAAAGATATCAAAGGGATATATAATTTAAATTTCACAAACATAGAAAGGAAACTTGTGCATAGCATTGCATATAATCTGAGGGCATGGAGATTGATTAGTAACTTCATATACTCTTTAAAGTGAGCTTGAGTCACTTGACAAACAGCACTACAAAGAGACACTGACTCCAGGGTGCTTCATGTAAATTAGGTAGTTGTACTGAAAAAAACACTTCAAAGACAAGATCTCTTTGTAAGGTTTATTCTAGAGCTGTAAGTTTGTGGCATGAAAGTTTTCTATGTAAGCAATATCCATAGGAATCCAAGTGGATCCCTCTGGTTTTATAATCTATAAAGACAGGTATTGTACAAATGAACTTGTACATTTGTTTCAGGGTGATAGAAATAAATGAACTTGTTGGGTTTGGGGAGATAGCTCAGTAGAATAAGCCCTTGCCTGGCAAGCACAAGGGCTTGAGTTCAATCCCTGGTTCTGAAAAAACAAACAAACAAACAAAAAACCTAGATGTAAATTCTTTAAAATAAATAAATAAATGAACTTGTTTCTATGGCTCTGGAATAAGCATGACTATACATCTGAGGTCAAATCACTTATAACTCAAATCATTCATTGAGCTTGTGTAACTCACCATGTTTACATTTACCTTTCCTAAAAGTTAACAGAAATATAACTGACATATTCATAATCCCTGAGGATGGACGGTAGAAATAAAATGTCAAACTCTTATTTGAATATCATAAACTGGGATACACTGTTGCTGGGATGAAGAGTCATCAACCCAAAATTTGTAGTTGTATTTTTTGCCCATGCCTTTACTCTCCCTACTCATAATAATTACTATGAATTAATCCAAACATACTAGTTTTCACTTAACATGCCCTCAACACACCACTGAGTATTCATAAGTTTTACAGTTTAGCTCATATGTGTGCCCTTTAAATTTTATTTCTATTTTGTGTTCCCCAATACAGGCAATTATTTTTGAGATTCAGTCAACAAATGAAAGACATAAACTTTTACTCACAGAAGACTCTTAAATGCAGTGCTTTCAGGCAGAATCAATCAACTGCAATCTGCGCTTTCATTTGTATTCCAAAGGGTATGCTAACTTATCAAAAGAAGTACAGCTGGAGGTCATTCAACTCTAGAAGGTGAAAGACTTTAGCACTGTAAAATAACTGCTAGTCGTACTTAGATCTGGGTTTTTCTAAAAGAAAAAAAGAGGGGAAACAGCAAAGTGTATAAAGAGAAAGGATGTGTCTTGTTTCCAGACAGCCACAATTAAAGCAGGGAATCTGAAAGTGTAGTGAAAGCAGCGCTGCATGGACCTTGTGCCCTGTTGTTTGTTTGATAGCCAAGAACACTTCTCCTTTGTCTCTTTTCTAATTGAATGATCTGAAGGATATACAAGTTTCAATGCCTGTTTGACAATAGAAGAAAGGATTTTCTGAAGAGCTGTCTTTTAAACACGATGCTTGTGGGTTAAAATCAATATTTTGTGATTTGTTTTTATTAGTTGGTCTTCAACTTACTTGTTCTTGTCTTTTAAATTAGTTCAAAGTGATGAGGTCAGCTTTGGAATCAACTTTTCTATTAGGGCCATTGTTCCTCAGAGCTGTCCACAGCCAAGATGGGAGGATGCCGTCGCTTTGTCAAACATCCCTGAAAAAAATGGGATTAGATCAGGTACCGAGAACAGTGATGCCCAGTCACTTAATTTTCTCTGGTGGAGCATTTCAAGCTTAGAGGCTTTGAATAATCACTCAGCTGATTTGTATAGTCACTTCTTAAACTTACTAACAACAAAAATTTCTGAAACACTACACATTAGTGCTTCTTACCACCCTTTGCTAAATTTCTAGAAGGAAACTGACTTCAGATCATGAAGTGCATAAACAACAAATGATGCAATGTTACAAAATAAATGATGCAAATTTTACAAAATAAGCTTCCTTTTCTGGACACCTTATTAACAGTCCTATTTATGACTTATTCTTCTAGATTTTCATTGAAATGTTTTCTTTCTTGATTTCACTGAAGTGAAAGTCCTTGAAAATCTAATTGTATAGTAGAAATGTGAAATGTAAGGAAAGTCATAAAAGAGGATGGTTCATTTACAAATATTACTTCTCTGTGCAGTCCTTTGAAATTATTCTTCTGCTGTTCAAAGTTCTTCTTATAGCTATAAGTAACAGGCACACATAACCTTCAGGAGATGTAATGAATCCTGCCATTGTACATGCTGTATCACAGTGACGTTTAAAAATGACATTGCAGATAGAATATAATGTACTAGGGATTCTTGCAGTATTTTGCTTTGTCTACCAGGGCCTGGTACTGGCTCCTAGAGGCTGCCTATAATTCTCCTCATATTTTCCAAGAATTCTACAGTCCATTGGATTTTACTCATGATTTAACATTCTACAGTTCATTAGCTGCTGTATCTTTTTATTTTCATCTGTAAAATGTTATCCATTCTTAACACTTGCTATGATGAAGTGCCAAGTTCTGCTATCTGGATATCTAGCTAATCTAGGAATCAATACCTAAAAAAAAGCCAGTTGATTGGGATCTTTAATTATATCTGAAAAGTCCAATCTTACATGTAATAGGCTTCCAGGCTTGAGGAGTTAGGGTGTGAATTTCTCCATCTGAGATGGTCAGTCATTATTTGACCACCCAAACTGTGAAAATTAGGGAATCTTCCAAGCCGTATCTTTTCTCCAGGTAAATTGGTGTTATGAGGAACACTTGCATCTAGAACTTTGGTTAGAACTAAAACAGGTATATTAAAATAACTCATGAAGAATCCTCACATGAATTTCGTATTGGATAACTCATATTTATACTACTAACTTGAACCAATGTTGTGTTGTTATTTGTTTTGTACTTTTTAAAATTAATTTTGTTTTATTTTTAAAAGTAAAAAAACAAAAGTAAATACAAACATCAGAAACAAAGGTAGAAACAGGGTAACATAAAACAATACCTATGCTACAGATTTTCAAAACAAGAATAGCTGATTAACAATATTGGGTATATTACCTATTTTTATCTTTTATTCATTTTAATGAGAAAAAAGATAAAATAGCAATTAAACTGTTTCAAAACAGGTTAGTATGACAGTTACAATAATTAATACATTGCATATTGTTATCATCGTAGTAGTTATTCAGAGGACAAGATGCAGACATGATATCTTATATATACAATATTAGTATGTACTTTTAAAATAACTACTTATTAAGGAAAAAATACAGTGGACAATCAATGAAGAAAGCAAAAAGTGAACATACGAAATAAGAATTACAAGTTTAGAATTAGAAATATAAAACATTATTCTTTATTAGCTGTTTAAAGATATTTGTAATCCTCCTGTAGAATTATAAAAGGCAAGACAAAAGAGATGAGTAGGAAATACTAGCCATATCATCCAAATAATAGCTCCAATAATTTAATATTTTCTCATGTAATATTGCAGGAGTAAGCACAGCAAGTTGCCCAGTAACACAATTATTGTGGGCTTAGAGTTTTGCAGCATTCTTGTTCTGTGGTGCTGCTCTTTGCCGTGAGGGTAAGGCCATCACATATTACCACATTTGCATACCAGTGTGGAAGGAATGGGAAAAAGTGAGAATTTAGGGAAACCATCTTTTTTTTTATGACGGAACCAGGGATTGAACTCAGGCCCTTGCACTTGCCAGGAAAGCACTTATTCTATTGAGCCATCTCCCTGGCCCAACCATCTTATTATAGATTTCTATTTTGGAAATACTTTCTGTCCTGTATATTCTCTTTTGCCAGGAATTTATTTATTTATTTATTTATTTATTTATTTATTACAGGGTCTACAGGGTGTACAGGGTCTCAGTGAGTAGATCGGACTCCTAGTGATCCTCCTGTTTACAGTCTCCCAAGAGCTGTTATAACAGGCCAGTGTACCACCACACCCAGTCTCAATCCTTGTTTCAGCGCACCCCGGGGCAGGGCCTGCATGGCAGGTCAGGGGATTGAACTCCAGCATCTGCCTAAGCAGGCACTTTAATCCGCTGGGCTATTTGGCTGGCCCACAAGAATTTAGTTACGTGCAATGTGTAGCTGTAACAATGGACTAGTATCCAAATTCTTGCTTCCCTGAGGTTTTGTAGGAAAAAATGAAAGTGAAGTAAATGAGACACAAAAGCTTATTGAAAAACAAAGAATTCCTAGTTTGAAATTGCAAAGAAAAGCCAAAAAAGTCTTAATAGGAAATTCATTACAAAATAGCAACTTTCAAAATGACCCTTAAATTTATAGTCCTCTTCAAGGCCATCAAGATAGCTCAGCAGAGTAAGCACCTGCTTAGGCAAGTGCAGGGACTGGGTTCGATCCCCAGCACCACATGCCACACCGGCCCTCACCTCAGGAGGGCTGAGCAGACCACTGAGAATGGGCATGCTGGTGTACACCTGTGATCCCAGCGCTGGGGAGACTGAAACAGCAGGATCACTAAGAGTAAGAGCTGCGTAGTGAGATCCTGTAACTAATACATTAAAACTTATATAGTCTTCTTCAATCAAAACTATGTCTCCTAGTCCTTCAGCAGGAAACTGCTAACCCTTTGATTATGACATGCATATTTCTATTTTTTTTGTTTGGGTTTTTGTTTGTTTTATTAATATTGTGTGTTTGTTTTTGTCTCCAAGAACTGATTCCAGGGCTTCCAGCTCGCTAGACAAGCATTCTACCACTGAGATCAATACCCAGCCCCTTGCCTATTTGTAGAAAGTTGGTGTATATTGCTCAACTTTTCTGTTGCTTGCCACCCACCAATTAAAGGACAAGCTCATTTTGGCTGGCTGCCTCAATGTCTCATTGTACAGCTGGCTGACTTCACAGCAGAAACGTCACAGTGAAAGGGTGTGGTGAAGCAACTTGGGTAACTTTGCTGTTGTCCAGTGAAATGGACTGAGAAGGGCACAGCGGATGGCGTTCTCTGCAGGCATGCGCCCCATGGTCCATCTCCCTCACTCTGGGCCCCACCTCTTAAAACAAATTCAGCTATGAAAATCAGAGATTTAACCCACTGGGGATTAAACCCATGCCCCCAGGATCCAATCACCCCTGTAGGAGACGCTTGATCAAAGTAAGTTCACAATTGAGTTTAACAATCACACTTACTAATATACTATCAAGATATAAATAAGACTACATTTTTAATCCCTATTGTCATCTTCATCAAGTGCATCCTCATTACCTAGATCAAGGCTATTAAAATATTCAGTGTGACTTTTTTTCTTATTATCAACATACACATTCCATTTGGATAAGTTCACTTACTCAATTTTCCTACCTTGAAACTCTGAATACTTGAATTCAAGAATTTAGCCCAGTAAAATGAAAGTGAGATTTGAAAAATTTTACTCAGAGGAACTCAGAATATCTAAGGCTGGGTAAAGAAATAAAATGAAGCTTAATGGGGCAATTTTGTCATGGGATAATCAGCAAAATCACAAGAGTCCATAAGATTAACAAGAAAAGTAAATTTGAAGATTTTAAGACAAAACAGGAGTGGTGAGTGGAGGCAAAATCAATAAAAACCCAAGCTAAATAAACATGTTGAATTGGACTAAGAGAATAATCTAACCTTGAATATAGTATTTCCACTCTCATGTGCAATTTAGAGGTCAATTACTATAGCTAGAGAACTACCAAAGAAGACGAAGAAGGTAGGAATTGCCTCCTATTCCTTGCTTCTTGTGTCCTTCTTTCTCTCCCTACCATTCCTCTTTTCTGTAGTGAAAGCAATCAATGTCAAAGACAGAGCCCACATGGGTAGCACCTGGCAATGTGACAGGTGTCTGAGCCTGGAAAAAATGCCCAGCCAAAACTACAGCCTTGAAAAGGACTAGGTCCTGGACAGGACTTGCCTCACAGAGGCTCCATGGTTCCTAAGGTCCATAAGATTGGCCATGGCAGTGCACTTGGAATTCAGCCCGCAAATAAATATATTGAAGATAAGCACAAGGATGGTTCTCAGTCATGGAGAGGGGTGACAATTTGGAAGAGTAAAGCTAGAATTGCCGCTGAGGTGTTGAATGGAAGTATTGTTGCAAGTGCATGGTTTTCAGTTAGCACAGAATAGAAAGCAGAATAAATTTAAGTGAAAATTTGAGTGCATGTATATCTATGGCAAAAAAAAAAATTTAGCACTGCCTACAGAGAGATGGCCAAGGACCAATGACTAGAGTAGCACTGAGCACCTCTAGTTTCAGATCTTGTTTTATCCCCCAAAAAACTCCAATAAAACTAGACACCTTGAAAAATGGCTTATTCTAAAACTGAAAAAAATAAAAATAAGAATAGATGCATTTAAGTATTTATGTTATCTCAGCCCAAAGCATGTGGCAGTGTTCATTGAAGGACACAGACATGTGAAACAAACACAGAAGCCATCTGAATAGGCTCCGTGAGCACTTTGAGCATATATATAAAATATATACATATAAAATATAAGTATGTTAAAAATGGCAATTATTTGATTTACTGAACAATAATTTATTAATTCATATTGGTGAATAAATAATAACTCTTTCTTTGTCTCTGATATCAGCTAAACATGCAGAAGCTAAACTTGGTGTGTTGTCTTTTTTAAGGATTTGACAGCATTTTTCAATAAAATTTTCTGAGTCTGTAAGTTTTACTCAGTAATTATTTCAATTAATATATTCAAACTCTCTGAGAGTTGACTTTTCAGATGCTTGCTCTGCTGCATGATTGTTCCCCTGATACACTGGCTCCTTTCTACCCGAGGCCTGTAGTTGTTCTTGCTCTTTCCTACATTCCTCATGTCCCAAGACCCAAGCATTCTTACATTGGACTGAGGAGAAAGCTCCATTATCCTCTTACTTCTTTCGTGTTGTACAAACATTACAATCTCTTCAATGTTTTTGGTTGATTTGGCTTGGTTTTGCCACTGGGGAACAAAACTGAGGTGTGTCTATACTGCATTTGTTTCTTCCTATCACGTCATCCCTTTTATTCGAATAAGGTGCTATGTGAAAAGAAAGGGAAGTAGTGGGGAAGCGAGAAAAATAGCTGAAGATATTTTGTCACATAAGTAAGGGGAGAAAGGGGCTGGTGAGATAGCTCAGGGGACTAAAGTGCCTGCTTAGGCAAACTTAGGCAAGCTCAGGGACTGCAGTTCGATCTCTGGCACCACATGCTGTGCCAGCCCTGCCATCTGGGCAGGATGAGCTGGCCAGAATCCAGGTATAGTAGTATACACCTGTAATCCCAGTGCTGGGGAGACTGAAAAAGGAGGATCACAAGTCCAAGCTGTGTAGTGAGACCTTGTAACAACCAAATACATTGTTTTAAAAAGTGAAAAAAGCTACAGATATAATCCCTTATTAATTTCCTTATTATATACTCATTTATTAAGCTAATATTTATTAAATACATACTGTGCCATGAACAGTATTATATTCTTCAGAATATGAAGTGAAGCCAGGGTGATAGCTCAGTGGCATAAGCACCTGCCTGGCAAGTGCAAGGTCATGAGTTCAATCCCTGGTAGCAAAAAAAAAAAAAAAGAAAGAAAAGAAAGAAAGAAAGAAAAAAGAAAAAAAAGTAATATGGAGTGGAAAAAAAGTGCCATTGGTCTTGTCATTGAAGGTCTTAAAATGTAAGTAGGAATTTGGTGATTTTTTCTACCAAATCTCCAGATTTTAAATATTTTAGTATTTTCAGGCTGTACTAGTAATGACAACTCAGTCCTACCATATTAGCTTGAAAGCAATCATTTGTAACTGGATGAACAGATCTATGATTCAGTAATCACTTGCAGTACTACAGTTTGAGATTCATGTAATTTTCACAAGTTATAAAATATTTTTCTGTTGTATTTCTAATTATATAAATATAAAATCCATTCTCAACTCACACCTTTAAAGACCAGAGAGAATTAGGTTTGTATTGCGTTTTATAGCTTCCCAATTCCTAATAAAAAGAAAAAGAGAGAGAGATGTACAATTGGGAAATAACAAAAAATAAAGTTATTTTAGTAGACTGTAGAGATAGTACCATAAATATCTCAAATCTCAATATGATCGTGATTATTTCTACATAGCAGAAAAGTACTTACAAACGACTTAACATCACTTAAAGTTTGAAGCCCTGGAAATTGGCCTTAACTCTTATGTATTTTTGAAAAAATGAGCAAATGATTACATATTAATGGTGAACATTTGAGAATTCTGCTTTATTCTTCTCTAGTTTCCTCTGACACAGAAAGTTTGTGGTGTAGATAGAGAGAAACAGAAATGCAGACATATGGAGATATTTTGTAATGTGCATGTGCGGTTGCAGTCACCTTTACTTCTCCTAAGTTGTCGGAAGTCACAGCCCAGAATGCCCTGCAGGGACATGAGTACAGGTCATTGTGCTGGCTACATGGAATCTAAGTCTTAGACTACGGAGAGTCTTCTATAGACCTTATGAAGATGTACTGTTTGTGGTAATATCGTGCAGCAATATATTTTATTTGAAATATATTGAACAAGAAATAGTTTATGGAATAATATTCAAATTAAAATTGCATAAAATTAAGCAAATATGAAGTTCTCATTGTATCTTTTAAAAGAGGAGGTTTTAGGCTAACAAAATTAACTGAAAATTAATTTTAAATTTAATTAATTTAGACTGTCATTGAAAATTCAGTATATCTAAGTATACATGCAGATGAACTTTTATCCAATTTCTAGGCTTTTTTTTTTTTACCAAAAAATTTTAATAACATCTGAAGCATATTGGTTTGCTGAAGTCTAGTGGATCTATCTGAAATAGAAAACAAAATGATAAGTAATATATACAGCATGAAGAAATAAGTATAAGATATAAGCTACTGGTGTTATCATATCTACATGTATGCACTAATTAACCAATGTGTATTCAGAAATGTTTAATTTGATTACACAGTCTTGTAGTTCAATAATGTAGGGAAATTTTTTTCAAAGTAT
This sequence comes from Octomys mimax, assembly GCA_002564305.1. Taxonomy (NCBI): domain Eukaryota; kingdom Metazoa; phylum Chordata; class Mammalia; order Rodentia; family Octodontidae; genus Octomys; species Octomys mimax. The sequence goes on from NDGM011243624.1 coordinate 11,431, forward strand.
ATTGAGCTTTATATCAGCCAAATAGTAGAATAAGCAGCTCTAAGCTCTTAGCCTGTAATGGTAGTATCAAAAACTAGCTGAAGCTGTCAGAAATAACTTTTTTTTTTAACTCTGAAAAAAGTCCAAGGTTCACAGCATTGAAGCAAACACTGAGTTAGGAAAAAGGTAACTTTAAAAAACGACCAAAATCCTTGCTATTTTTCTGTGATAGCACACTGAGGTTTGGATCAGTGATGGACTCTAAGAAAAAGCAACTTGTGTTCTACAAGTGAGACTTTGGTTCCCAGAGAAGCTTAGATCATAATGACAAATTTCTGTGCCTATCTTTTCTAATTTTTTGGAAGACTGCTTGAAAGAAGAGTATTCACCTCAGTTTTACTTACTTTGGGATACTGGACACAGGCAGGAAGAGATAATAGGGGTTATTTTAAAAATATTGCAAACTGAAGCAACAATCAACAAGTATTGAAACAAAAAAAAAGAAAAGGAAAAGATAAGAGAAGAAAAGGAAAAGAAAAAAAAAAAAAACCTAAACTATGACATCTATGGATCAAGAGCAAATTGCTAAATGACTGCTATGGGTAGAAATTCAGACATTTCAAAAGCATATATGCATAAGAAAAATTTAAAACTTTACACATTCTCCAAAGAAAAAAAAAGTTATGTGCTCAGAATCAGGAGGATTTTAAGCTTTCTTCAACAGCTGATCTGGATGCTGAGAGATAGCCTAAGTGTTAAGAGAAAAGCCTTTACAGGTCAATCTGCAATGACTTGTGAGAGCTGGGGTTTTTTTTGTTGTTGCTGTCCATTTTAGTTTTGGATTCTATTTTATTTTTTTTGTGAGTGTTTTAGCTTGTGAACTTCAGAGAAAACTATCATGACATCAACTGAACACAAGTTATGGAATTTCTCTTCAGTAGCCACAGAGAAAGTATTTTAAAACAGCTATCTTGGTATCCTCAAGACCTAAAGAATACATGTACAAAGAATGAAAAGGAATGGGGGACATTTTGCATGGTCAAAATAATATTGATAAAGAAATAATATAAAAATAAATAAATGATGGAAGTGAAATGTACAATTACTGACATGAAACATTTGTCATAGGAGTTCAACAGTAGGTAGAAGAAAGAATAAACAAATACAAAGGCAAGACAATTGAAATTACTGATTCTGTGGAGAATAGAAAAATAAGGAATGAAGGCCAGCCAGAGAGCTCAGTGGACTCAAGTGCCTGCTTCAACAGAGCACAGAAGCCAGGCTTCAATCCTGAGCTAAGAGGGCAATTGAAACTGGGCGTGGCGGTGCACGCCTATAATCCCAGTATTTGGGAGGCTGTAAACAGGAAGATCACTACAATGCTGATCTATGCATTGAGATCTGTACACCCTGTACACCCTGTCCTAAATTTAAAAAAGAAAAAATGATACAAACAGAAATTAAGAGTTCTATGACACATCATCAGGTGGAAACTCAATACAGAAACCCAAGAAGAGAAAGAAAAAAGACAATGTATAAAGAAATAACAGTTTTAAAAATTTGAAGAAAGACAGACATACATTCAAGATACTTAACAAATTTAATATATAATGAACTTAAGGCAACTGAGACACTTTATAGACAAACTGATAAAAACATAATCAAAAAATGATTTCTTATGCAGCAAGGAAAAGTGATTTGTCATGTGTTATGGAACAATTGGTATCTCATCAGAAACCATACATCACAGGCTATGATGGGAATGATCCACAGTACTTAAATGCTGAAAGGCAGAACTGTGGACAATAAATTATGTATTCTACTAGCTATTATTCACAATGGAGGAAAATTTAGCCATTGCCAGATTTAAGTTTCAAAGGGAACACCTAATCACTAGAATTCCCTTGCAAGAACTGCTGCTGGGAGCCTTTCAGGAAGTAATGAAATGACTCTATACAGTAACTTAAAGCCAGATGAGTAAAGACTGCTAAGGAAGACATAACCAGGCAAAGTAAGAGCCAACATTATTTTACTTATTGATTGAAAGTCTATATTTTTATAAAACACTTAAAAGGTAAGAGCATAAATATAATTATAATTTTATCTAAAACTCAGACAATTCAGATCACTAATTATTTCAATATTATAGGAATGGTTGTGCTTTTCAGAGTTCATGATAAAAGGTAGCATTTTTTAAATAGCAGATACAACATTGGCCAAAATGTTTCAATTAAAATTATAGGCAATAAGATTAAATTCTAAGACTAATAACTAAGGGGCTGGGGAGATGGCTCAGTGGAATAAGCACTTCCCTGGCAAGTGCAAGGCCTGAGTTCAATCCCCAGTTCCAAAAAAACTAAGCCATTTGTTAATATTCTAATTATTGTAAGTTCTATTCTCAATTTGACATGTGGTGACCAGCATTTATTTTTGAATTGTTGTTTGGATGGCAAACACCAATGGAAATATTTCACTTCAACCTAGTAGGACCTAGATATCAAAATTCTTCAAGTATATAAATCCTGGCCAGTGACAACTTGTCACTGAATTCAAACTGTTCATTTATATCACAGTTCAGCTACTTGAAAGAGTATGAGGGAGAAGAAGTTGACTTAGATGAGGAACAGCCAGCACAGTAATTACTGGAGGGACTGGAGATGCGTTGATTAAGAGCTGGCCTCTGGCATTAGCACTTTACCCCTTTCCTGCAAAGTAATCTCATTCAATTTAGTTAATAGGGATCAAAGCCACCCACTTCTTATCTATAAAATATGAAGATAATAATTAGCACCTCCCTCAGTTTTGATTGAATTAATGTGAGTTGATCCATATAAAGTATGCTATCTGAAGCACAGTGAGTGGTCAATAAATGTTAGAATCATTGTTTATTAAAACCAACATATAGTCCTAATTTAATGATTATAATTAATAAATTGACTTCTTTCACCTTTCAAATTAATCCAATTATAGTTATAATTTGGTTAGCAATCAAATCCTTTGAGTAATGATATATAATATTCTAAATGGTTGCAAATATTCTATTTTGTTGAACTATGACAGTTTATTCAATAATTCTATATCAATATATATATTTTCAATTAACCCAATGAATCTCAAAAGGGCTATCCTCAACTTTCTTCCAGCAATAGTTTTATGCACATAAACATTTGCCTATTTCAGATGAATGCCCTAAAGTGAAATTGTTTCATCAAATGGCATAGACTCTTAAAAGTTTTCATCCATTTGACTTCTTTTTGCACTGAATGAAAAATTTCATTTCCCTTTATCTTCCTAAATCACTATCTTTGAAACTGACTCAGTCATATTAATAATACCAAGCAATTTTAAAGTACATATAGTAGCATATAATAGTTTTAAAATGTTACACAGTAATATAAATAGACATTTTATGTGAGATAAAATTAAGATTTTAAAAACTAATAAGTTATTCAATGTCATTTTGCTAGTGTGATACCATATTCAACTGTACCTCAAATTTCCAGATAGATAGATAGATAGATAGATAGATAGATAGATAGATAGAGATATAGATATATAGATAGAGGTGCCATTAGTGTTACTGTTGTAGACAAACTGTTTTCTCCCACTTTGTGTGGTGATCTGCCAAAATAAATATTGCTACACAATAATTTAACTGAATAGCAAACCCTGTCTAACTTAGCCTGATAACTATTTTCTATCTTTATGTGTGATTTTTAGTCACTTTAACAGCAGCAGCAAAAATTTTATAATTCAAAACAAGCATGGGAACTTGATAAGACTTGCTATTTCAAAACAGTTATCTAAAGTGAACTATTCACTACTTCAAAAAAGGGCTATTTTTATTTCAATGAGAATATTGTTTGGATAAGAGCCAAAAATACTCTAAAGTGGTCACTTTCCAAATATAGTTTAATGGCACCCATTTGCTATGAGCCTCAAGTGCAAAACAGAAGTGAATAGCATTTTACCTTAGCCATGAAAACTCTTCTATCCCAGTGATTTCAAAAGATACAAATAACATTGTATATTTTTGTTTCTTTTATAATTCCATGGTGAATAATAGCATAGAATTTTTTAGCATATTAATAATTCAGGATTTTGTTTTGTAGTGAATTTCTGGTAATTTTCTTTTTCTTTCTTTCTTTCTTTTCTTTTCTTTTTTTTTTTTTTTGTGGCAGAACCAGGGATTGAACTCAGACCCTTGTGCTTGCCAGGGAAGCACTTGTTCTATTGAGCCACCTCCCCAGTCCCAATTTTCTTATTATTTACAGCAGTTATTTGCATTTTATAGTTCCTAGCTGTCAGTTATACATGAAGAGAGTATACTTTTGTTTTTAAACTTTGTTATAGTATATTTTAAATTGAAAAATGTTATACTAATATAGTCAAATTTATTAATTGGGTTCTTAACCCTAGTTTATATATCTCACTTAAGGATTTCACCTTACTCTCTGATAAAATAGATACATTTATGTTGACATTTTCACAACATCAACTGGTTTAATATTGAAAAAATGATGTGAAATGTCACCCTTCTAAGGTGGCTAGCATTTATGATCTATGGGCTATCTCTTCAAACTTCCTAATTTTCTATTGGTTCAGTTAGTACTTTATTGTCTTTCAGACACCTTTTCATATTTTGATAGTAAACATTGCAACTTCTGTACTTGTGTTACAATTATCTTTATGGTCCAAGATGGTCCTTCGTTTGTATATATGTGTGTGATGTCGTTAGTGAATTTTTTTTTTTGCTTATTATACCATATATATATATATACATAATTTTTCATTACTTTATGAGTAATCTGCCTACAACCCCCAATAGAATATCTTCCATATTGACTTCTACATAGTTTATAATTTTACCCTTCACATTTTTAATTCAGGTGAAATTACTTACAAATAGCAATAAACATAATTTCATATCCCTGTTTGTATAAACAATTACTTTGTTGTTGCTTATTGATTAACTACTTATTCAGTCAATTGTGTTCAGTAGTAGCCTTGCCATACATCAAATTTTCATGTAAATATATCTGATATTATGTTTCTGGAAATTCTCTTTTGAGCCAGTAGTCTGTTATTACTCTAAATCTATTACAGCTACACTGACTTAATTATTAAAACCTTACAATGAATTCTTAACCACTCTGGAAATACTTCTTATTCATATTTTCAGTGGAAAGATACTCAGGTTGACTTATTATTGTTAATATTTTTCTTATACAGATTCAGAATCAGCTCATTGGGTTTCATCAAATACTGTTTATGGTCTCAACTGGATTTTCAAGGGAGGGAGATAGTAGTAACTCAGGTTAGGGTCATTCTACACATGATCATACTCATAGATATCTGAAATTTCTTTGCTTTCACTAAACATAATTATTCATTCATAAAGAGGTCACATAACTTTTGTTAAAATGTTCTCAAACCAAATAATACTTATTAACTTGTTAAACTTTATGTCAATTTTTTTTGGAATTTTTTATATAAGAAAACATATCTTCTTTTAATTTGGATACATGGGGCTTTGAAGACATTAAATATAGGGCTGGGGATATGGCTTAGTGGCATAAGCACCTGCCTGAAAACATTCAGTATCCAAATTACACCAAATGCTTACTTTCATAGTTCAGCTAAATCTTTTAACAGACATAAAAATATCTCCCTCAATAAATTATTATATTCTATTGGGCATTTTTCTACTAGTAAACCAAATTCATATTTATGTGGAATATGTTAAAGAAATGGTCCTGGTATTTCTTAATGTGTTGCTGGTTGCAGCATATTCACATGATTTTTATAATATTGGTTATCTTTGCCCATTAATAAAAGAGCCTAATATATATATA
>NDGM011243629.1:789-13279 GCA_002564305.1 Octomys mimax
GGCTCAGTGGAATAAGCGCTTCCCTGGCAAGCGCAAGGGCCTGAGTTCAATCCCCATTTCTGCAAAAAAAAAATTGTTTTGATTTCATGAAGTAGATGCTCTGGTTTTTTTGTTTTGTTTTGTTTTTTTAGGGAAGGGTCTACAGGGTGTTCCGGGTCTCACCACTAGATCATACTCCTAGTGATCCACCTGTTTACAGCGTCCCAAAAGTTCAGGATTACAGGCTCATGCCACCATGCCCAGTCTCAGTTGCCTTCTCAGCACGCCCTGGGGGCCAGGCCAGCACAGCTGACCCAGGGATTGAACCCCTGGCCCCTGTGCCTGTTTGCAGGCACTTTAATCTGCTGAGCTATTTGGCTGGCCTTTAGATGCTCTATGTTAAACATTAAGCGCCATAGAATAAGCGCTTCCCTGGCAAGCGCAAGGGCCTGAGTTCAATCCCTGGTCCGCCAAAAAAAAATTAAGCACCATCAGTATTTTAGCAGTCAGTATTAAAATTGCTTATATACACTGCTGGACGTATGTTCTAAGTGGCTTTTTCTGCCTGTGTTGTAGGTTTCAGAGAGTATGCAGTATCCTTTCAAACCTTGCATGAGAGTAGAAGTAGTTGACAAGAGACATCTGTGTCGAACACGAGTGGCAGTGGTGGAAAGTGTCATCGGAGGAAGATTGAGACTGGTGTATGAAGAGAGTGAAGACAGGACGGACGACTTCTGGTGCCATATGCATAGCCCCTTAATCCACCACATTGGTTGGTCTCGAAGCATAGGCCATCGATTCAAACGATCTGGTAAGCACTTGTCACAAGAACTCCTATGGAAAGGGTCGTAGATGCAGAATTGCACTTCTTGTTTATTTTTCTTTGCAAATAGCATGGACCAAAAGTAGCATTCTAGGACTAGGGATGTTGCTCGGTGTGGAACACTTGCCTAGCACGTGCAAGGCCCTGGCTTTGATATCTGGCACTTTAGGGCACAAAAGGCATTTTAGTTGTCAGTATGCTTATTTTACCTTAATTAGTGAAGAGCTCACACCATATTAGTGCCCTAATTATTTCATATTCCTTCAAGTTACTCTCAATTAAAAAATATTTCCCTGTACAAGGGCCTGGGCTCAATCCCCAGTGCCAAAATAATAATACACGTTTAGTAATTATAATAATGTACTTTTGTTCACAGTTATTTTCTTGCTCTTTTTTAATCCTGCCCATGTTCAAGGTGTCAAGTTTTCTATTTCAGTTTTAATCAAAACGGTATGACTAACTATGGGTTGACAGTACCAGACACATCAAAACGTGTGTCTGAAGTTGTAATTCCCAGGTTACATAAGTAGCACTCTGCTTGGCTGAAATGCGTCTAACAGCATATGCACACGGCGCACCAGAGCATAGAAGGCATGTCCATGGCCGTATTTTAGAGTGTTCCGTCCCTCGTGAGTGTGAAACCTTCAAGAAACGTGGCTTGTGGTCTTCTCACAAATGCTGACAGATTAGTATGTAACTTTTCCTTGTAGATATTACAAAGAAACAGGATGGACATTTTGATACACCACCACATTTATTTGCTAAGGTAAGAAGTTTTTATAAGAACCCTCATTTGTAAGTTAAGTTTGAAAGAGGGTTGTGGGTTTTTTCCTAAAATTATGGAAATCACAGTTACATATGTTCACTTAAGGACTAAGACCTTATAATTTATAGGTGTCACAGATCTTTTATTAAGTTCTGTCTGGACTGTCTTTATTTCCAAATGGAAGTCTGAGTTCTAATATTAGGTAGGAGGAGAAGCATCTGGTAAACCTTTTCAAAATGATGATGTGTTAGTTACTGAGATGATAATGCTTATAACAGGGTATGTGCTTTTATATAATTCTTTAGGTAAAAGAAGTAGACCAGAGTGGAGAATGGTTCAAGGAAGGAATGAAATTGGAGGCAATAGACCCATTAAATCTTTCTACAATATGTGTTGCAACCATTAGAAAGGTAAGACGATAGTTTGGGTTTTTTTCTTTTCATTAATTTTTTTAAAAGCTAGGTTTTAAATCAGGTGCGGAGGTACGTGCACTGGAGAGGCTGAGGCAGGAGATCTCAGTCCTAAACCAGCCTGCATTACATAGTGAGTTCAAGGCCAGCCAGTACTACATATTAAGATTCTGTCTCAAAAGTAAAAGATAATAGATTTTAAAAACAAGTAATTCCATTTGACATAAAATACGTGTATTTCTGGACATTTCCCCGAAAGATGGTTACTAGAAATTTCAAAATAAATTTTAATTCTGTTGTCAGATCATTTGTTTATTTTAGGATCTTGCTAAATTAGTTCAGGCTGGCCTTGAATTCATAGGCATCCTCCTGTCTCAGCCTCCCCAGGCATGGGATGACAGGCATGTGGCACCACTCCTACCTTCACATCTTGTTTTATGTTGCTTGTTGCCGGATAGCCATCTTGAGCCTACTTACCATATTAGGGAAGTGTAACCCAAGTCAGAGGAACAGTGTGACTTAGGTTACTTCCTCTCAGAGCTTGTCAGTGCCACAGAATTACAAGACAAGGTTGATCTTCAATTTTCTGGTTGCTTTTTATGAATTTTCTTCAGCTTGTTAGTACTACATTTCTTCCCTCTTTTCCTTGTAATAAACTGTTCTTAAGAAAGCATCTTGGGCTTAATTCCCTATAAGCATCAAGCTCTCCTGGGGAGCTTAACGAAACACAGGTGAAGCCCTGTGTGGTGGCACACTGCTGTCATCTAGCACAGGGCGGCTTCGGCAGGAGGATCGCAGTGAGTTTGAGGCCAGCCTGGGCTACACAGTGAGCTCAGGGCCTGGCTGAACTAGATATGCGGCCTGTCTCAGAACCCCCACCCCCAAGGAGCACCGGAGCTACTTGTTACAGCAGTGAGGCCTCAAACGTGGTGCCCAGAGGCCCTTGCGGGCCCAGAGCGTAATAACCGTGGAGCTGGCGCTTTGGGAACGTAGAGAGAACAGATGGGATGTGGCCGGAGAGACAGCTCGGGGGCAGACACTCGCCTGGCATGTACCAGGCGTTAGCTGCAGTCACCAGTATCAGCAAAACAACAGTAGCAAGAAAAGTAGAAGGTGGGCTGTTAAACTGTAGAAGAACAGCAGGTTGCTCCTCTCCAGCCTCTGAAATAAATGATTTCTGTAATTTTGCTTTTGTCTCTCGTATACACTGTAAGTTACGTAGATTTTTCATTATAATTTGTATTGTTCAACTTAATCCAATAAAAAATGCTATTTTACTTTGAAGAGATCTTCTAGTAGCGGCGCCTTCCCCTCAAGTACTCAGGATTCTCTTCATTTCAAAGGTGCTGGCCGACGGATACCTGATGATTGGAATTGATGGCTCAGAAGCAGCAGATGGATCTGACTGGTTCTGCTATCACGCAACCTCCCCTTCTATTTTCCCTGTTGGTTTCTGTGAAATTAACATGATTGAACTTACTCCACCCAGAGGTACCTCATCCAGTGCAAACACTGGCTGCCTGCCTTCTCTGCCCGCGCTGTCTGCCTGCGTTCAGCACGGCGCTGTCTTCTCGCTGTGTAGACACACTGTAGTGGGTGTGGACGTGCGTAGATTAACGCTCACAAGTACTGGAGCAGAACTTTGTGTTAAAGTCTTACATTCTAAGCAGTTTTGATCCATTTTGTGAGGTTTCTCATGAACGTCTGTGCACGTTACAGTGTGAATCAGTAGTCCTGGGATCTCAATAAGCTGGTATACATGGGAACAGGAACATTTTTTTAAATAGATACTTAGCCTTTGAAGAAAAGATGTTTCCTCTGTACCACATGGTGGTTGAAAAGGAGACATGTTGTTAAGAGCTCTCGGGGCTTAGCCAGGCGTGGTGGTGCGTGCCTTTAGTCCCAGCAGTCCCACGGTTGAGGCAGGCGGCTGTCCGTCTGGGCGATATGATAAGGTCAAGGCCAGTGTGAACTACACAGTGAGAAACTGTCTTGAAAACAAAGAAGTTTTGGGCTGGGGAGATAGCTCAGCAGCGTAAGAGCCTGCCTGGCAAGTGCAAGATCCGGAGTTTAATCCCTGGTACCAAAAAGAAAACAAAATCTCATGACTTAGTGATTTTTCTAATTTCAGTGTCTGGCTCTTGAAGTTTTTTGTAAGATGAGGGGAAAGTGAAAAAGGTTTGTAAAATTTTTGTTCAGCTAGTTTTCTTTCTTTGAAAGAAAGAAAAGAGAAACATCTCTTTAGAGTGCCAGACTGTCCTAAAGTCTGAGATTGAAAGAACAAAATTCTGGGGTTTCAGTGGAACTCATGATAGCGCAGCCCCTGCGCTACAGACAGTACATACAAAGCAGGAGTCTCCCCTTCCTGTCGCTTTCCTGTTGGCTGAGTGGGACACTTGTGTGTGTACAAAGGGAGGACATCTGTGTTACAGGGAGCAGTCCTCCACTCTCATCGTTGGGACATGACTTAGAGGTTTGTCTGACCGCCTAAGATCAAGAGTCCGTGGGGTAGTACTTCTCACCCTGCGTTTTACTTTTATGTCCATTTTGAATAAACTGCTACTTAAACCGGTTTTGGTTTTGGTTTTCTTTTAGGTTACACTAAACTTCCTTTTAAATGGTTTGACTACCTCAGGGAAACTGGCTCCATTGCAGCACCAGTAAAACTGTTTAATAAGGTAAATCGACGTGCGATCCTGGTAACTCCACCCAGACGCAGTCTTGTCAATGAAAATGTCTTTGTGATATTAGAATTTCTAATGAAGATTAGTATGAGTATTTGTTTCGGTCGGTAAATTATGAATATTTCCTTAAGAAAAGAAGCTTCTTTCAAAATTGTTTCATTTTTAATCTGAGAGAAGTAGAAATGAATACACTTCATAACTACCTTTTAAAATACTTCTCCCTTGTAACTTGTTCACTTAAAGAATTACTGGAGTTTGGGGTAGAGTGATGCTCTCAGCCCCATCACTCTTCTTCTGTGCTTTCTTAGTGACTGTAGACGTGTATGTCCCACCATACATGGCTGATGTCCCTCTTCTTCGTGTCAGGATGTTCCCAATCACGGATTCCGTGTGGGAATGAAATTAGAAGCAGTAGATCTCATGGAGCCACGTTTAATCTGTGTAGCCACAGTAACGCGAATCATCCATCGCCTCTTGAGGATACATTTTGATGGATGGGAAGAAGAGTATGACCAGTGGGTAGACTGCGAGTCCCCTGACCTCTATCCTGTTGGTTGGTGTCAGTTGACTGGATACCAGCTGCAGCCTCCAGCCTCACAGTGTAAGTTGGTATGCAGAAAAGCTGTCCTTTCGTAACAGTCGCAATTCTGGCTTGATGTGCGGCATACACTTGGAATCCCAGCACTTGTGAGGGTCTGCTGGAAGGATCCCTGAGAGCTTGAGGCCAGCCTGGATTACAGAGCCAGACAGTTTCTCAGAAAAGCAAAACAGACACAGAGACACATGAGCAATTCTCCAGAGCACTGATCTCATATAAATCACCTTGTGAGCTCACAGGACTAGAGTATACCTGTGTCTAATTGGTTCCTAGATGTAAGGAATCAACCACAGGGTCAGACGTGTCTCACAGTCATATGAACTCCGTAGTCATTTACAGGAAAACAGAGAGAAACAGGTCCCTCCAAATGCAGCTGTTCTAGTGAGTTTGAAAGCCTTGCTTGTATCCCCTGACCCGCCCCGCACAGAAGTAGAGTTCATAGAGGACACATACTACATGCATAGGGCCCTGGGCTCAGTCCTTAGAAGTCGCAGGCCGAGCGTATTGGTGCACATCTAGGGAGTGCGCTTGAATAGTAATGGGCATAGCATTGCAGGAATACACCCTCATTTTCAAAGCATTGTGTACTTCAATAAACAGAGCGGTCTTTGTAAAGGTAGTTCATCTAAGCTATATCTAGAATTTTAAGAAATTACCTGGGGCCTGGGAATGTGACTCAGTAGTAGCGCTCTTGCCTTGTATGCATAAGGCCCTAGGTCCGGTCCCTAACACCACCAAAAAGAAAAAAGAAATTATTCCCTTATGCTAATTATGTGCTAATTTTTCTCTTATGTTTTTCAGCAACAAGAGAGAGCCAGTCAGCTTCATCAAAACAGAAGAAGAAGGCCAAGTCCCAGCAATACAAAGGACATAAGAAAAGTGGGTCCCCACGTGGTGTTTGCACGCATTTTCTAGTTGTTAGCCAATGGGGGCCACAGGGTTCTTGCACAGAAAGTTCCATCCCTCGTGAGAACTGATGATTTTGCAGTCTGTTTTATGCCTAAAGGTGCAGTATGCCACAAAGGCAGACCTTGTCAGGAGTGAGAGAGCCAAATGGTCAAGAATAGTAGCCTAAGGATGACTCCACAGACAGTATGTAAACCTGTTCAAAGTGAACCCTGTGTGCAGTTCAGGCTGGCCCTCTGCTCACTTGGTAGCCCCAGGCTGGTCTCCAGCGCATGGCAATCCTCCTGCCTCAGCCTCCCAAGTGCTGGGATGACAGGTGTGTGCCTCCACGCAAGCTTCCATAAAGTTAATCTTTTTTAACTTCCTATTTAAGAGAAAAGTATGTGTTTGTAGTATACCTAAAGCCGATAAACCCATCCTTCTTACAAGGGACGACTCTATATACAGTTGGAAGAAGTCCAGGTTGATGACTACCAAAGCAGAAAGTTCTAAACGTGCTTTCTATGCTGTGTTTTACCTTGCACTGAATTCCTTTTGGCATTAGTAGCCATAATGTAATATGAGAAACTGACAACTCTAATTCTTTTTAAATGTTTTTCCCTACCATAGAAAGTCTCAGGTTTTACTCTTCATGAAATTTGTTGTGGACTATTTCACTGTAAGATAAATTTATTCAGAGGTTTTTTTGTTTTGTTTTGTTTTTCCGGAACTGGGGATTGAACTCAGGCCCTTGTGCTTGCCAGGGAAGCACTTATTCCACTGAGCCATCTCCCCAGCCCCTAGAGTTTTTTTATAAGTGAAAAATAACTGAGAACTAATACTGACTTTTCTAGCTGATTTGCTATATTCTTAAATAAGTGCTCATCTGTCTCACTAACCAAGAGACTAAAGCAGCCTGAAGGATCCAGCGTACTCTGTTCTCACCCTGCTGGTTACCCACATTTGCTTAGAATTCTGTAACTGAAGAGCTTGAACCTTTTTAGCAGCCACTGCAGTGCACACTGCAAACAAGAGCCCTCCTGAGTGAGCCCGCCCGCCCCATGGACCCTGGGGCCAGTGCTGCACTCCTGGGCCTTCCAGGCCGAGCCTCCCAAAGCCACTTGGGGGTCCGCTCCTTGCAGCAAAGTACTGGGGGGAGCAGCGCAACGCAGGCAGCTCGCTGGGGTTTCCTGCTTCATGCAAGTAATTAGCACTTACCTGGGAATTTAGTGGCCAAGCACAAACCCTGGCACGTGTGATCTGTACAGTGGGGCATGGGCTGAGGCAGCCTGTGTTGAGGTGCGCACCTGAGATCCCAGCACTGGAGAGGTTGACGCAGGAGGACTGCAGAGAGTTCGAGGCCGGCCTGGGCTACAAAGTGAGCTCAAGGCCAGCCTGAACTACTACACAGCAAGACCCTACCTCAACAAACAAGAAGAGACAAGACTTTGCTTCCAAGATAAGAGTGGTTTTAGTTTACTCAGTGGTTTGTGAAGAGTACGCTTTCCTAATCTATTGGCATTGTGTTGTCTATAAATTCATCTTTTCCTCGGTGTAACTCTTACCATGTTTGTGACTGGCTTATGCAGTTTAAATTACTCTGAATTATGGTTTGGGGATAAGGGAAGAAATATGTAATTGACAAAGTACTAATGCAAGTGCCCCTATTTTTATTGATATTTACCATTGTCAGGTTCCTGGATTATCCAGAAAAGTTAGTTTAGCTGCAGGTGTGACATATGCTGACCTGTGATGTTTTGATAGCTCTTAATATTATGATGTCGCTTAACATTTTGGGGTGGTTCTACAGACAAAAAGGAAAAAGTAATACAAGCCTGTGGTCCCATATTAGAAATCTCTGGAGCCAGATGCCAGATAAATGTGAGAACTGACAATTTCTTGGATTTTTTTTGGCCAGGGTCTTGCTATGTATAGCCTAGGCTGGCCTTGAACTTGGCGGTGATCCTCCTGCATGCTTGGCTTCTATGTGTGCACCACCATATGCCCAGCTTGGATTTCAGAAAAAGAAATGCAGTGGGTGTGCCCTGTACTACCCGACACCTCTTGCAGGCTGGAGCATTGTCTGACACGTACTTGCACAGATTGTACACCAGGTGCCACTCCCTCCTGTAGTCCCTGCAGTTCAGCAGGCTGAGGCAGAAAGGACTGCAGGTTCAGGCCCAGCGTGGCTCACATATCAAGACCCTGTCCAAAAACAAATAGGAGTCCCGGCCTACAGTTGTAGCTTAGTAGTAGAGCGTGTCTAGCACGCACAAAGCTCTGGGTTTGATCTCCAGCACTTCAAAAAAGAAAATGGGGGGTGGGGTGGGGGGGACTGAGGTAAAGATTATAATGTACTGCCAGATGAACACGATTTTGTTGCCAGAATCTTGTAGGAAAACTTTCTCATGTTAGAATTAATGGTAAGAAATGCCACTGTTAGAGCTGGGCATGATGACATACACCTGTAATCCCAGCACTCTAGGAAGCTGAGGCAGGATGATCACAAGATGGAGCCCAGCTGGGTAGTTTAGCAGTCAGTGAGAGAGCTTGTCTCAAGCTGGGTATGTAGCTTGGTGGGAAGGCCCTTCCAGGAAGGCACCCAAGCCACTGAGCTATCCCCCCAGCTCTCCTGGGTTCAATTCCTAGAGCCACCAAAGAAAAGGAAAATAAATGGGGATAGTGCATTAAGAAGCTATTTTCACCAGGCAGGAACTATGTGCGCCTTAAATTTTTTTATATTACTCAACAGTTTATTAAAAGCGTCTCCCACGAAAGCTCAGCTCCCAAACAAAACATAGGACTTACTGACCTAAGGCATCTGTCACAGGCAAGCGTATATGGCAGCAGTAGGGCTAAAGAAGCTGCACACATCTTCTCAGTTTGCTGGTAGATTATTGTGTCCTGGCTTTGTTGTTTCATCTTTGAGCCCTTCACTGTTTTGCTGCGTAACATCTTTCACGAGTTCTTTGCTAGTGCTTGCTTGTTAGACAGACCATGACAGGCTTTATTGTCCCAGCTTATTGGTAGCAAGCTGTGTGTGAAAGGGGGATGTTAGCTGGCACTGTTGAAGAGCACTGTTGCGCGTAGAGGCTCGTGTGCGTCCAGTTTCAAGTAGTAATTGTGGAGCAGGGAAAGCAGCATTAATTTCTGTCTTAAATGTCCCCGTTTCCAGGGCTCCTGTGAGCACCACACGCTGGAGATGTCTCCTGGGCTTTCACCTCTTAAATCTGTAGCCCACTTGTAGAGAGAGCCTTGGCTTCCAGACCTTGTGACACCCAACTTAGGCGTGCCCTTCGGGGCCACTTCTGTGAAGCATTAATGTGATTGCTCTTAGCTGGGTCACTGTGTCCTGGGAAGGAGAACAGGCAGAAGTTACAGTCCGAGATGGGAACGTCCTTCTGCTTTCAGCCTGATGGGTGCGCTTTACTTGGCGGCTCAGTAGCTGCAAGACTCGGGGTGTATTTTTGGCTGGTGGAACTACACGTGTTCTGGAATACTAACATTTGCTTATGAAACTACCCAACAGGTGTGATAAATTTGCTTCAGAAATTAAGAATTTGCAGACAATAAGCAATAAACTTTGGATTTTAGAACTGTTTTTGCAGAATAAGTGGATCGTTCACTGCAGGGGGGAGCACACCATTTACATTGGGCATATCTGTAGAACAGGCTGCCCCCACTTACCCAGTGGAAGCTCCCAGGCCCCACAGGCCGGCTGGGGAGTGTGGGGCAGGAGGCCCAGCTCTGCAGAGGAAAAAGAAGCCTCTCTCACTTTGGCTTTGGTTTTTCACCCTTCCTCAGGCTAAGATTTTCTTGAAAGAAATTGGCCAGATGTTCTCTACCTTAAGTGCCTTCTTGTTCATTTTGCTTTATTTCGTTTAAGATTCATTTGGGAGTCAGGACTAGGATTATGAGACACTGAGAAAGTAGAAACAGTCCCCATTCTTCTCCCTTCGCGCACACACAGGCACACGCACCCACGTGAGGCACATGCCCACGTGCACAGCCGCCCTTGCTTCTGTAACGCGGCCCGGTGTAGAGGGTCTGCGCCTCGTGCTCCCAGCATTCCTTGTTTTGCAATGCGCTTTTCCTGCCACCATGGGAGTCGAAGCTCACTTCAGTCTGACTTGATGTTTAGAGAGGAAGATGCCAGTTGGGAAGAAGCCTGTCAGTTTGTCAAGCCTGCCCATGCCAGGTGGGGTGCGGAGGAGCTTCTCTGGTGACGAAGAGTTGACTCCTCCTCCATACCGAGCCCTGCCGGCACAGACAGCCCCAGAGGCCTTCCGGCCTCCCAGCACTAGCCGAGAGTTCAGGCCCAGCCTCCGAACAGGTAACGAGCCGCCTGGCACGCAGGTACTGACGGCACAGGGTGCAGCGCTGGGCAGGGTGGCGGGAGACAGCACGCTGTGCTGTGACAGACGCTGACTCATCTGTTTCTCCTTTCCTTCTACCCAAATTCATCCTCACTGGTCCTCGGTAGCCATTTCACTGAGACAGATCATCAGGGAAGGCATTTATGGAGTTGGGAAGCAGCTTGCATAAAAATGCTGGGCCATTGTGTATCACAGCTCTGTGTGGCATGACAGGGACAGTGGTCTGGAGGCGTCGGCCTGCCAGTGGCATCCGAGACTGGAGACTCTGCTCATGACAACCTCAGTCTCACTCATGGCAAGGGTGTGTCTTCAGCTCTATATGAACCTTGGTTTTGGTGGCACCATTAACCATTATCGTAGCTGAATAACCTAGGTGTAGAAAGGCAGTGTATTTATCATTTTGTTGTCTAATTTGAGTGACTTATTTGTATAATTTGCCTGTTCATGTTTATGTATATAAAGTAATAAATGAGGCAAATGACATTTCATTGGTTAGGCCAGGGCAGTAGCTTATAAGGAGCAGTGCACAAGGCTTTGCCCTTTGTGGTGTTATCAGCAGGGGTCAGGAAAGCTTCGCTTTCCTATGACGACCGTAGGCCCCATCCAGGTTGAAGCACTGCCAAGCCCAAGTTGGACCTGCCTGGCACGGCTGCTGCCACATCCCGGCTGCTGACGTGGAGCTATGCTGTGTTATCTAACCAGCGTTCTTTAAAATATGTTTTGTATGTCAGAAATCCAGATGCAAGCTGGTGCCTAGCTGTTTGCTAGTATTTTTGTTGCTGATGTTACCGGCCTCTTTTTGGGAAGGCTATTTGCATTTGTCATGGTGTTAGGTCACCTTGCTCCTTCCTACTTTGTTTTTCCAAAGATGACTCTGATGTCCTTGTGTCCAGGGGAACTTGCAATGTTTATTTTACATGAAAAACTGATTGGGATTATAAAATTACCAGCCTTTTGATGGAAAAGCCTCAGTCTATCTAAAGAGCATTCTAACCTCGGGTTTCTCTGATTAATTTTTTTATACATGATATTTATAGAATAGTCCTTTACCTGATGGATCCAGTGAGTTCTGAATGTTTGGACTTTTATTGGAATTCGGATGTATATATTTTGGTTAGGATTAATTTTGGAGATGTATGCCATGTGTTCTGAAGGGTTCTGATCCATGTAAAACAAAACTTTTGACTTCCGAGGTTTGTGGGGTTCTCTTTGCTGGTATAGGTGAGGTGTGATTTCACACTGGTGAAACAACAGAGGGACTGAGTTGTCACCGTAGGCATCTGAAAGGTACAGCATGAACGGGGTAGCTGTTGAATTTATTAATGAGCTGTGTAATCAGGGAAAATGTCATTTTGGTTAGTTTATCTTCTGAAATGTTAGAGATTAGTGTCATTAAGTGACTTCCCATTTAGGACAGAGCTCAGAGCATGCATCTGTGTAGAAAGTGACATTTGGCTACAGGTTCTGTTGTACATCATCCATCATTCACTGGCAAGGACTGGCAGAAGCATACTGGACAGGCCTGTTGTAGATTCCATGGAAACCCCGAAACTGCATTCAGCATTGCATATCCGCGTGTGTTCCATCTTTATCCTCAGTGATTTTTTTTCAAGTGCATCATTTCCATATTTTAACATGTTTAGAAGCCTAATCCAGAAATGTGTGGTTAGCAGCACATGCACGTGGCCTCGGGTTGTGCCTTAGCAACACAGCCTTTCTTGGACAATAACAGATACCATCTGAATGGCACATGGAGCACAGTGAATCCCATGCATTTAAGCCATCTGATCACCATAACCAGACGAGTTCAATCAACCTTCTGTTGTGGGTACTGCACCTTTAATGAACGGGGGCCATGTTTCCATGTGTTTGTCATGGTGGTGGTAAAATGTCCTTCAGGTTAATGCATGTTCACTAGCTGAGAGCAGTAACTGTTATACATTTGGTATTAATCACTAAAACAGCCTTG
>NDGM011243637.1:7333-20430 GCA_002564305.1 Octomys mimax
CTTCTTCTTCTTCTTCTTCTTCTTCTTCTTCTTCCTCTTCCTCTTCCTCTTCTTCTTCCTCTTTCTCTCTTCTTACTCTTCCTTTCTCTCTTCTTCTTACTCTTCCTCTTTACCTCTTCTTCTTTTTCCTCTTCTTCTTCCCCTCTTTTTCTTCTTCTTCTTCCTCCTCCTTCTTCTCATCTTTAGTGTGCTTTGAAATTCTCCCTAGGACCAAAGAAATTCAAACAGAAAAATCCAACCGGCAGAGTTTCTGGCAGCATAAGTAAAGTTTATTTAGCTCATATCTTATAGAGGTTTCAGTCCATAATCACTGGCTCCAAGGCAGGGTGGTTTGGCAGAGGGCCATCACAGAAGAGAAACAATTTGTGAAGCAGAAGACAGCAAAAGCAACAAGAGGTCTTCAAAGCGCCTTTCTGATCCTTTTATACTATCCAGGCTACTCAGTGTGGGCAACATTCATACCCTTAATACCCTTAATCCTAGTCCCCTTGGTCCTAGCATTATCAGTTCCAACA
Organism: Octomys mimax; assembly: GCA_002564305.1. NCBI lineage: Eukaryota > Metazoa > Chordata > Mammalia > Rodentia > Octodontidae > Octomys > Octomys mimax. Next base: position 7,849 of record NDGM011243637.1, read on the forward strand.
CCCTAGATCCAGCCACCTCTGAGAAAGCCCTACATGTGATTGCATGAGGCTTTGGGGGGACATCTAAACACAAGCCATAATGCACACATAGCAGGAAACACAATATTGCTCCAAAATGGACAAGTTCGCCAGGGGTGAGGGACACTAAATGGAGTTCCCACCGTACTCTGAGGCTGGCAGGAAATTCTTGCTACCCACTACTCAATTTCCTGTACTACCAAAATTGACAGTAGCCAAACTAGGCAGGCAGAGCCATGGAGGGCACCATTACTCCTCAATCAGAAACTAGCTCTCATGTAGTAACCTGAAACTTTGGTTGTATTCTGGTGTGACATTGAGACAAGGGAACCAAGGTTAAATAAGTTCACCAAACATGGCTAAGAAGGTTAAGCCTGAACATCGCAGCAGAACAGGCAGGAATGAGGTGGAGAGGGGGCATAACTAGGCAGCCATCCTCACAATAACTCAGCATCCCTTCTTTGGTCTGTCCTTAACTCACTGACAGCAAACACTGTACGAGAGTAGCACCAGACTCTCTCCTGGGATTTTTTGTCCTCCCAAAAGAGCACCCATGAGGGAGTCTACTGCATGGGTTCTTTCCTGTGGAAGACAACAGCCATATCACAGACAGTAGCCATATCACAGAATCTACAAGCATGTTTCTTAAAAAGAGGAGGAGGCAGCCTTCTTTCCAACCTCCTCCCAACCATTCCACCCTCCCCCACATGTGCACACACACACTCTTTGGAAGCACCAGCTCCTTTCACATGAATTCTGCTTGAACATGAAAGCACTTTCTTTTGACAGTGACCCCTGGTTTGCAGTTTCTTCTCAAGAAAAGAAAGCCTAGGGCCAGGTGTGGTGGTGCACACTATAATCCCAGCTACTCTGCCGGCTGAAGTTTAAGGCTAACCTAGACAACTTAGTGAGATTCTATCTCAAAATATTTTATTTTATTTTCTTTTTTATATATTTGGTATAGGGTCTCACTATGCAGCTTGGACTCCTAATGATCTTTCTGCTTTCAGCCTTCCCAGCACTGGGATTACAGGCATGCACTCCCATGTCTGGTCTCTGTGGCTGGTTCACATACCCAGGGCTGGGGTGGAAGGGCATGTGGTGCTGAGGATTGACCCCAGTCCCTGTGCTTGCCTAAGTCCACTGAGCTATCTTGCCGGCTGCTAAAACATTTTAAAAAGGACTGAAGATGTAGCTCAGTGGTACTAGAGCTTGCCTAGCTTGTGCAAAGTCTGAGGTTTGCTCCTCGATACTACATACAGGAAAAGAGGAGGGTGGAGAGAGAAGGGGAAGACAGAGTTGCACTTAGCTGAGTGGCTGGTCCACCCTTCTCAGAAGGTGAAGAGGTTGTAACCACACTTGGCTCTAGGAAGCCATTCACTCTGGGAATGAAAGCCAGGGCCCGCTCCAGCTAGCACTGTGAGAAAGTTTACAGCAGGCGTGGGCACACGGACACCGTATAACCTGCCCCCTCTCTTTATTTGATTCAACTCTAAGTAGCATGGATATTAACAGATGTGCACCAGTTTTGTGTTTAGAACATGCGATTAATACACAAAATACATACACATAGGTAAATACACACAGCACATGCAGGATTGGTCAGCTTGCTTGTTGAGAGCACAGCTCCAGATGCTGAGGCTGGGCTGCCCCATGGACCTATATTTCAGGCAAGGATTGCCACACAGTCATTTCTAGAAGCTAATTGTGGTGGCTCCCATGATTCTTAGCATGTCTGCCCACTCTCTGAAAGCTCTTTGAGGGCTTCTCATCATTAGAATTCCCCGAGTTTCCCCTCCCTCCTTGCAAGCCATCTGGGCTCTCTGCACTGCAGCTGCAATCTACCCTCTTTTTGCCCCCAACACCTGAGCTCCTGACAGCCCCATCTAAAGGGAATCCATCCATCAGGAAAATCCAAAATTGCAACCAGGAAGTCCCCCAAGTGAAGAATGAACTTACTTTTTATACCTTCATGAGGTTTTAGTCTTTCTTAATTCTTCACCCCATATTCATTATTTCTACTCTTGAAATATACATAGCTATGTATGGGGGTAGGGAGGGCTACCTCCATTCAATCGTGTTGTCCAATTAGCAGAGGCCTCTTGCCTTGGTGCTGTGCTTCTTGAACATTTATAATTGTCATTAAGCAAGAGAGCAGAGAAGGTCAGAACGCAGGGGCCCTGAAGAGTCAGAGGTGGCAGGCAACGCTGCCTCTGCCTGCTTTGCTCCTGAAGGAGGGTAGGAGTTGAGCCGCAAGTCCTTGCTCACTATCATTAACCTCGGCTACAGGGACATTTTGAATGACAGAGAGCCACCAGACTACCATGCAAAAGAATGTCACTAGTGCTGGTGACATTCGTAGGATGCAGGAACCTGTGAGCAAAAAGAGAAAGCGGAGCAAAGGGCCCCTCACCCCACTCTGGGTCATGTTGTGAACTGCTGGAGCATGGCCTGGTTGTAGAAATGCTGAGATGAACCATAATAAAGGGGGTGCTTTCACTTTTCCAAACTTTAAAACCAAATCACTCTTTCTTCCTTTTTCATTTATTCTATCGTAGTTGTTAGTGATATTATTTTCTTTTGTTTTAAACGAATGAATACTGAAAACCTACTTTATAAAGCTATCACAAGCAACCTGAATGGCTTAAGTCAAATTTTCCTTTTTTTAAGGTAACAGCTGTGACCTTGTATTCCAGGGACACATGGCATATGACCACTAACGGCAAAATCCAGACAACGGAGGTGATACACCCTAATACTTAATGATGCATGGCCTAATGAGAATTAGCAAATTAATTTCTCCTCTTAACAGAATTATGGATAAAACAAGTTTTGGAATAAGTTCTTAGCTCTCCAGTTGTTTGTTCCAACCCAGTGGCAGCACATCAGGTAGACAGACAGACACCAACATAAGAGACTTGCTTTGTGCAATAGAGGGAAATGAGGCCTGATGGCCAATTTAGGCAAGTCACAGCAGCAGCTCTGCCCGCTTCAAATGCACAGTTTGACTTAGCAAAATACAGCATGACAGTATATATTGATATATTTAACTACCTTTCATCAAATGCCTGCTTTATGTCAGCCTTAATCTAGCTTTGTTCATTTAGACTTCTGTGATGAGCTAGATTGTGTGTACCCCAAATCCATACATTGAAAAATACTCTGTACCTCAGAATGTGACCACATGTGGAGATGTGGCCATTAAGGCAATGACTGGGTTAAAATGGGGTTGTGTCTTAGATAGATTAGATACAGCCCTAATCTAATGTAGGTTGTGTCTTTGTGCGATGACTGGGACATAGAGGAAAAGTCTGAAGAAGACAGGCAGAAGATAGCCATCTGTGACACAAGGAGAGAGGCCTCAGGCAAACCAAACTGGTCCACACATTGATTGACCTTGGATTTCCACCCTCCAGAACTATGAGGAAATAAATTTGTGTTGTTTAAGCCCTGAAGACTGTGCCACTTGGTCATGGCAGCCCTAATACCAACTGCCTACACACAGAGACACCTTGACTTACAAGGGGGCTGCATTTCAATAATTGCACTGTAAGTGGAAAATCTTATAAATAAAAAATGTCCTTCTCCACCCAATAACACATATGACAGCACCATAGAGTTCCAGTTCTTTCCCTTGAGACGCCAGGGCTGGCTGAGACTATGGCTCTCTGCTGACGTCCACCACCTTGAGAGAATACTGAAAACCTACTCACATCACCAGCCCAGGAAAAGATCTGAATTCAAGCTATGTTCCTGCCAAAAGTGAATGGCTTTTAAACCACCATAAAGTTGGAAGTCATGAATGGAAACGTCACTGGCTGGAAGCCATGAATAGTTAGCTTGGAAATAAGGATGCAAAAGCTCTGTGATGGAAAGTAACTTTGTGCAGAGCCTGAATTACAAGGGACAGAGTAGGGACGAAAGCAGAGCCTCTGCCTTTGACTTAGCAACCTTGAGAACTGAGTGTTGTTTCTGCCAGTGTGGTGGTGCATGCCTGTAATGACAGCTCTTGGGAGGGGAGGCTAAGGCAGGAGGATCCCTGGGAGTTCGAGGCCAGCCTGGGCTACATAGTGAGACCCTGTCTCAAAACTATACACAAGAAAGCCATTTCTCACCACCTAAAGAAAAAAATCCCTGTGATGGGAGAATGGAGAAAGGAAGAAAGGAAAAGGGGAAACACACACACACACACACACACACACACACACCAGTTAAGATAGTTATACAGCTAGTACTTTTTAGTTCATTGAAAAGAAAAGTTTGTGCTAATATTGCTTGGACACTATTTCATGCCTGTATCTTGTACTCTGAACAACTATTATGAATATAACAATGTGCAATGTATTAATTATTGTCACTTTCCTACTAGCCTGTTTTGAAACTCAGTTGTTACTTTTATTTTTTCCTCTTTAAAATAAAAAGATAAAAAATACTCCTCCCCATTGATGGGCCTTTTAAATTGTTGTGTCGTAGCTCCAGAGAATACACCAGACTCGTGGGTTGTGCTGGCTGCCTTGTGGGGCTGAGTTAAGGCTGATCTTGAGCGCATGCAGGTGAGCTCCCTTGCCCCCAGGTTGGTGGAGCCAACCGTTGAGCAGCAGAGAAGTGTAGGTGCTCCCTAAGCTTCCACATGTGCTAAAACAAGTGGTCCTCAATGCAGCCTGATAAGTCCCCATCACCTTGACTCCATGATAATGAAAAAAAGCCCAAGGCGCAGAGGCCAAGTGCCTCACTATGGGTCACCTGTTGTGAAACAGAAGAAAGTGCAACCAGAACCAAAATAGGACAAGAGCCAGAGCTGGCCCAGGGTCCACCAGCAACTTCCCACTACCTAAAACTGCAAGGCACTGAGCAGAAGTCTATGCTGAAAAATTTATCAAAAAGGAGCATAAGGCCATCCCAAAGTAAGAAGTTCTTTCTTATCCATGAGGGTTGTGCTCCAAGACCCCTTGTGGATTCCTGAAACCTCAGATAGAACCAAACATTAAGCCTACTGTGTATTTTCCTGTACATAGATGAAGTAATTTAATGTTTTTTCTACTTTATCTACCCATGCAATATGCCCAATAGTTTGAGGAGAGACAGCAAAAGTACCATCAATTTATTTTTTCCTTTATCATGACTTCAGAGAGATTTGTTCTTATTTTACACCTTAGCAATGTCTTCACACAAGTTTTTGTCTTCTAACTTTTCACTTAAAAGAAGCCCTTTATGCCTTCATTTGGGCAATCTGTGTTGCAAACATCACCATCTTTTCACTTTGAAGCTATTATTAAGCAATATAAGTATTCCTCAAGCACAAGCCTTGTATTACTGTGACAGTGAATCTGAGGACGCAGGTACTACTAAAAACTTGTGGAATGGTAGTATCCACTGTGGATATAGTGGACAAAAGGGTGATTCACGTCCAGAGAACAGGACAAAATGTCACCACACTACTCAGAATGGCATGAAATTTAAAATTTATGAACTTTGTTTCTGAAACGACCTCTCAGTATCACAGCTGACTGCAGGTAACTAAACTGCAGATAAGGACAAAATACTGAAGATAAGTTAACCAGTCAGGAAGATACTATGAAGTATGAGAAAATACTATAAGTGCCTCTTCATCATCTAGAAAGTCACTGGGGGGGGGCTAAAGATCAAGCTGCCCTGTGCCCCACAACCACCATTTAGGAATGGTAGTTGTCATTTTTGCAGCAGATGTCTGGCACTACCTTAGCACTCAGGGTGGGTCAGTTCTAAGAGGCTCAATGAGCCCCAAAAGCACATGAGCCAAGTCATCTCAGCTGTGAGGGCAGTGGGCCTCCAGGTGATGCACACAGACAAGCTCTGGCCGACACGTCGTGCACCAAACAAATAATGAGTGCTAGGACGAACTGTTTACGTCGAAGTGTGTCAAGTACCAAATTCAGTGAGTTTCAAAGTAGCCAAATACCAAGGCATGACTGTAATGAACATTGCAAAAAGCACAAGTTACAAAGGCCGCAGCTTTTCAGGAGCCAGGTGTCTTACTCTAGGGATGTCCTCCTGCAGCAAGTGAGGATGGGTATTTCAGTTCTCCCTGCCCCTCCTTGCTTTTGACAGTGAAAATGAGGCTTAGTGTGGCAAGTGACTTGTTAACAACTCAGGCCCTTCCAGGGCTCCTCGCTGGACCCTGCAGGGCCCCTGTGCCTCCTCTCCTCCTCCCTGCAATATTTCCCAAGCTCACCTCATTCTTCCCATCCCATACTTTAGCTCTCAAGGCTCATGTCTTTCTCTTCTCCTTAGTCTGTCTTTATGTCAAATATCTTTAGTTCTTACATCTCCAGATATTTAGAATCCTAAAAAGAACAGTGAAGTATACTAATGGGAGCTTTTGTGGCTCTGCTAAGACCTCCAGAAATACGGACACCTCTCTAAGAAACACTAGGTTCATTGTTGCCATTTTATTTTGAATAAATTTCATAAGTTTTTTCTCATCTATTTTTCCCAACTATGCTCTCCTCAGTATAAATATGTTCCCCCATTGCAGGGTCAAGAAAACCCTCTGCCTCCACAGCCCCTCTGATCAGTGCTCCTCCACCATTTACACCACTCTCTCTGCTCAGCGTGGCAGGCATTCTCCCTGTCTTCATTTCTAGTGGAAATTCTGTCTGCTTGGGGTTCTACACGCCACCCCCGTGCAAGATGATCATCTCTTTACATCCTGTAACTCTTGACTCCTTCACTTCAGCTCTCCATGTTGAACTCCACTGAAGAAGAAGTTTGGCAACAGGGGATGGAGCCCAGGGGAACATTAGTCATACGGGTTCTTGTGGGGTTTACACTCAATAAAGAAGACGGATGATTCCTTCCGAATCGGACATAACCCAGAGGTTCATCGTTACGGGACCCTATTAGAGACACAAAGCAATGGGACCAAAAGCAAGGAATTGCGCAGGCACAGGAAGTGCAAAGTGATGGAGACTGAAGGAAAAGTGGCCTCTGCAGCAAACCCTTAAGAGCTGACAGGAGTTGGTCAGGTCTTTCTGAGGGAAGAAGAACAGGCAGAGCAAAGAGCATGCGCGATTCCTGCGTTAGAAAGGTCAGGGCCTGGCTGGGGCCTGCAGAGTGTCTTAGGGAAGCTCAGTGCTGTTCAGAGGTGACATGTGCGAGGGCGGAGGAAACAGGAGCCAGATGTGGCCACCCTGAAAGCCATGGTGAGGACTACAGACTACACATCAAGGTGACAGTGCATGGACAAAGACCCACACAGGAGCAGAGCCAGCAGCACTTGCTTTCTTTTCTCCTTTTCTTTTCTCAGGTACTGTACTGGGGACTGAACCCCAGGCCTTGAGACTGCTAAGCAAGGTCTCTATCACTGAGACATACCTTTAGCACCAGCACTTTGCTTTTATTTTAAATTTTTGAATATGGAATATGTTCACATGTTTCTAAAAACCAGAACATATAAAAACTACTCAATAAAAAGTTCCTCTTAGCCTGGTTCTCCTCTCTCCTAAATCTTAACAAATGTTTATCAATTCTTATATGTACTTTCTCTGTTTAGACATATATGAACAATCTTTAAGCTTATATATCTACAGTCTTCATTTTTCTCCTTATATATTAAAATCAGCATGCCATGCAGTGCTCTGTGCCTTAGGGTTTTATATCTGCTTTTGGCTCTTCTGGGTATTGTTGAGTTACACCAAGTCTTATTTTATGCGTCTTTTCACAAGTATAGCTCTCTCCTCTCCTATCAGGTGACAGACTTCTGGGGAAAAAAGTCTGTGTCTTATTCAATTTTGCAAAACTCCTATCTTCAGTAAAATAATCTGTTTATTGAAGTAAATGATGACAAAACAAATCGGTTTTGGAAGGCAGCTATGCTAACCACTATACCACCAACACCCCGGTAGAAAATTGTTTTTGAATGAATCAGCTAGTGTTGAAAGGTTCAGCCAGGCAAGGTAACCCTTGTAATCCTAGCACTTGCAGGACTGAGACGGGAGGGTTGCTTTGAGTTCAAGGCCTGGGCTACATATAGAGTTCAAGGTCAAGCTGAATCACATTGTGAAACACTGTCTCAAAAAGTGAAAACAAATAAAAGTTCAAATAGTTCATAGGCCTGTTCTCTTAAATCTATTACTCTTAATCATGCTATTTTCCAACATTCACAAAGACAGAACGCATAAAACGACACTTGAGTAATCGCTCACCCACCCTCACCCTCTCGACAAGCCTCAATGTTTTGGCTTGTTTCTTGTTTCTCACTTATCTCCACCACCCATCCACTTGGAGGAAAGAGAGGGCTGGGTGTTTTAAAATAATTGCAAGTCATCATGCCATTTTCTTTGTGGATACCTAAGAATACATCCCTACCAATGAGTGAGGCCTTCAGGAGCACCACCACATGCCAATGGAACGGGCAATAGTTTTAAACAGCATCTACTGTCCAGATTGTGCTTGCTTTTCCCTGATTTCTAAATGCCTTTATACCTTTGGTTTATTGGGATCAGAAACCATATGAAGCCCATAGATGAAGAGGATGTATGGTTCTCAGTCCTCTGACCTCCTCCTCCCTTCCCCTTTGTCCCTTACACTACTGATTCGATACAGAAACTAGGCTATTTGTCATGCCATGTCCACATTATGGATGTGGCTGATTACTTCCTTGTAGTACTAAATGACTCCCATTCTAGCCCCCACAGTTTTCTGGAAACCAGCAAGATGTGTGGTGAGACTGGACCATAGGGCGGCACCCAATGGGGAGAAAGCATGCTGGCTACCCAGGCTCAAGGTTGTCACACTGTGGGTTATAGTGATGGCATGTAAACTTGGGGGCTGTGTGGGAAGAGAGTTGAGGGAACTTGAGAGATGTCTAAAAGATACAATTGGGGGCCGGGGAGATGGCTCAGTCGAATAAGTGCTTGCCTGGCAAACGCAAGGTTCTGAGTTCAATCCCTAGTTCTGCAAAAAAAAAAAGATGCAATCGACAAAACTGACTAATTGGAAAGGAGTGTGTTTCTCAATGCACTTTAAAAAATCTGAGCCTTATGATGAAACAACCAAAAAAAAAAAAAAAAATGTTGCTTTCTCCTGGAAAAGCATTTTCATATTGACTGACATTCTCACAATTATCATTTATGGCAAGTTTTAAAGGCATACAAAGTTGTGCTATCATAGTGAGTGTTAAATTTTATTGCTGTGGCTTTAAAACATAAACAAAAATAATTCCTTAAGTAGTTGGAAATTGTAATGATTCTCTTGGGAACAGATTTTACTGCGATGGACACTGTAAAGCACAAAGATAATAAATTTAAATTGCAGTATCAGTTTTGGGAATAAGTTTTACTGCTCTGGCTGGAGCACGAGGAAGCAGCATCCAGAACTTTTTCCCCACCAGCAGTGGCACTGGGTCTGGTGTGGAGAGACAGACAAGCTGACATGGCAGGTGGCACGTCACCACAAGGTGCATCAGAGCCCACCCAGGGAAGCCGACTCCTGCCGTGGTCAGGAGCCAGCCGGCTCTGAAGGTGGCTGAGGAGCAGAGCAGGCTCCAGTGGCCACATGGGGGGCATCATCTGGGTTGCTATGACCCCCACACTCCCACCGAGAAGCCTCTAGAGTCTCTCCCTTCAGCAAGCCCCACCACTCCGTATTGTGCTGATTTCAATCCAGTTTTGTAAAACAAGCTCTTTGGATCAAGCGTTGAGTTTTGATGTGTGCTGTGGCTTCAGCGGGTTCCCCAGTGTCACAGTGCTGGGATCCGGAGCCTTGTGGGTTGAGCTCCACCTTCAGACTCAAACGGATGCTAATTATAGAAGGACCTGCAAATTTGATCTCTTGCTCTCTCTTGCCCATGTGATGTCTTTTAATCTTGTACTTTCCAGCCTTCAGAATCGAGAGACGAGTAAGTCTCTATCCACTTTAAATTACTCAGCATCTGCAGCGTTCCCTCACAACAATATAAGTCAGAGTAAGGAGAGTTGTATGGGCTTTTCTTTTGTGGACACTGCCTGCTGCTGCCACTGTGATGGGACTGCTGTGCACCCACCCGACACCTGGAGCTCATTCTCGACTCCTCTCGCTCCCCACAAGCACTGGCCTTGCCCACACTGTCTCCCACAAAGCTCTCAGATCCACTCTCCCTCCCTGCCCCACTTCCAACCGCCATCACCTCGCACTGGCACTTTGATTACAGCCTTTTTCCTCCTCAGTTGTTGTCGTAACAATGACCACTGTTATGAGCATGAAGAATGTGCCAGGAACCAGGCTAAGTGCCAGACGTTAGTGTCTCATTTGACTCCACAACATTCCTTGATTAGATCTTTTTTTTTAATAAACAAAGATAGTGAGGTTCTAAAGGTATGTGTTAAAGGAAATATTTACCGTATTTTTTTTTTAAATCACCAGGCACACACAGGAAGCAAATCCGATCCTTTCCTGTGCAGTAGCCATTGCCATTCTTCCTTCCTTTCCGCCTTCCTTCATTCAACAAATGAACTCTACAACGAATGCAGGAGCACTGCCAATTTCTCCAGATTCAACCACCACCATAACCTAAGTAGCCTTAGCCCTCACTAGCTAAGGCTAATAACTGAGTTTGGGCGTGTTACTTATTCTTGTTATTCCTCTTTTCTAGAATGTAATCTACTTTACTTTTATTGTCTAACTTCTATGTATGAGGGCCAGGTAGAGAGCTCAGTGGCATAAGTGCCTGCCTGGCAGGTGCAAGGTCCTAAATTCCATCTCTGGTACCAAAAAAAAAAAAAAAAAAAAAAAGTGCTTCAAGATTTAAGGCAAGCACATGGAGCTAGGTTCAATCCCTGGTACCGTGTGTTATACTAGCCCTGGAACTCAGGGTGTACCATGCTGACTACCAAAAACAGGTGTGGTGGCACATGCCTATAATCCCAGTGCTGGGAAGCCTGAGAATGGTGGATCACTGAGTCTAAGCTGCATAACAAGCCCCTGTACTAAATAAATAAATAATTTAAAAAGATTTATTGTAGCTCTCATCTTCATCCATAATCCTAATCTGACACTATGGGCTTGTCAATGTCCAGGAACATGCACATACCAGCATGTGGACATACATGCATGCATACAACACACACACACACACACACACACACACACACAGCTATGTGTGTAGCTTCCCTGGCTCCTTTTGTACCTTGGGCATTTCCCTATCACAAACCTCCTATGCACTGCCTCTGCCTTGGTTTAGAAACACCTGGGAATTGTCACTTGCCTTCTAGAGTCCAAGACCTGAAGCCTGCACCCCTTGATTCCTAGGTGGAAGCTTACTGAACAAATGCGTGAGTGAAGGACTAGCGTAGAACACCTTCAATTCCAGAGTAGTTATGAGACATAAACCTTTTGAGTCTTCATAGAATATCAGGCCATATTTTTATTCAGTTCGAGGAATTCTGTTTATATACAGTGTTTCAAGTTCAATCGGCAACTACGGGCAGGGGAGATAGCTAAGTGGCATAAGTGCCTGCCTAACAAGCGTAAGATCCCCAGTTCTAACCCCAGCACTGAAAAAAAAGACATTTCAATCTGCAGGTACTCATGTGTTTTCAGTCTAACACCCAGAATGAGGAACCTGCACACTCAGGGCAGGATATGATCGATGGAGCATAAACAGCTCTTCCCAGTGCCCTTTAGTGAATGCATGAAAAATGGCACCCTAGCAACCACACAAATAAATGTTGGGGTGATGCTTACCATGTTACAGCAAACTTGGAATGTTCCAAGTCAGAAGGAAATGAGAAGGCTTCGCAAGTTTGGATCCTTTCAAAGGCCAGAGTTGGGCCAACTTCTGTGAGCTTTTTGTTTGGGAGAAAGCGCCTAAATTCTCAAGTTATGTGAAACTCTTTTTGTTTGCAAATAGTCCCCACTGAGGTCATAAACTCACAAGGCCAAGGAGTGTGGAATTTGAGAATATGGACAGGCTGACATGAACTCGGCCTCCGACCCTGGCTGTTCAAGGAGTAAGGATGGCTCCTTACTCTGTTTCTGTTTCCATAGAAACAGCCTCTGATCAGCAAACACAAGTTCAAGATTCTTTCACTTTGTTTTTCTTTCTTCTTGTTTAGAGGTAAACACTCTCTAATTAGGGAAGCTTGGCTTGTGGTTGAAATGCAGGATACTGTAGAAATCAGATATTCTCAGAATACAAGTGGCATGGCAGCAATTTCCACCAGGGAGCCCACTCCTGGGCTGCTCTCCGTCCTTACCTGGGATAAGATGCTCCCAGCCCTGGCATCAGCCATCATCTCACAGTCACTTATAGCAGAGGGATAACCTCTATGCTTGCACACGTGGCTATATATTCATGATGGTCCCTATCAAACTGAGATGAATGTGTCCCATAATGTCTGCTTTTATTACATTAGTTCAGGAAGATGAAATCAAAAGAACTACTTTCAACAAAAATGTCCTGTGTCGACAGTTCAATACTCTTCCTGCAGGCCCTGGTGATTGGCCTTATTGTGCACAGGATAAAGGCTAAGCGTACAGCTACCTGCTAGTTTGACAAGGCTGTTCTGGCACCAGCAGGTTGCTGAGGTTTTTTTTTTTTTTTTTTTT
>NDGM011243648.1:4915-16904 GCA_002564305.1 Octomys mimax
TCAGGCCCTTGCACTTGCCAGGGAAGCACTTATTCCACTGAGCCATCTCCCCAGCCCCTGAGACATAGCTTTTGAAAGCAAAGAAAGGATCTAAAGTAGTTGACAAGCCCACTTCTTAGATGAAGCTTTATAGAGCAAAAGCGGTAGGTACAACATGGATTAAAACAGGGATTAACCAATAAGATTGTAAGTATGGCTGATGAGGTGTTGTGGATCCAATGGGCGAACAGGTCATGTAGTAAATACATGTGGAAAAACAATGATCTTATTTAGGAAAGAATGGATCACGCCTCATGGTGATGCTATCTATATAAACTTGTTGGACCAGGTGACAACAATTATCTCCTGGGGAGGTATGTAGGCTTGGTCATCCCATCTTTATTTTGAGACCTGGCTTCTAACAGATACCCCTCTGGCCACACTTTTAGTATGTTCTCATTCTCTGAACTGACTCTCTTGAGGGCCTCGCACTGTCTGATGCTATACTATTTTTTACCTAAATTAGCTATCTAGCATGCCAGAACAAAATGTCAAGTAAAACTGAGATCTGGTATTATTTTGGTTGAAATAATAAAGTAGCCTAAGATTTAAAACCTATAGGCATTTGGTAGTGAAAAGAATACTTTTTATACCATAATGCAATTATAAGCAATTCAACATTATGAATTCTCTATTTAAAATTGAACATTTGAAAAAAGAGTATACAGGAGCAGATATTTCAGGAAACTTTCTGAATTTGGATCTCATCATCTCCTGATTGAGGTCATATCATTCCCAAGTGATGCAATTAACCATGCAAGAAACATTCTGCTCCTTACCTTCCCTTTTTTGAAAAAAATGTTATGCTCCTAATTTCTCTTACTTGCTTTATTTCTTTGCTCAGGAAGTCCCATATACTTCCAGAACTTCATATGCATAACCTGACCATGCTTTTCTTTAAAATACTGCTCATACAAATAGAAAACTTCTCTTCCCCTTGGGATAGTTTGACAAGAATACTTTTCATAGGAAAGGTTATTTCTTCTTATTAGAATGTCTGAATATTAAATATTAAACAGCAGTCACAGTGTTATTTTTAAATGGCACCACTTAAATATTTTTAATCCTTTAAAGGACATTGTGAATGTAAGGCTGATTTCCAGGCCAAAGATTTATTTCTTTGCTAATTAGTGGTTATTAACCTTTGACTCTACACCAGTTGAAATTCAAGATCAACTCATCTGAAATTATCATAGTTTAAAACTTCTATGTAATGTTAACAAAGCTAAAACCTGTCAGTTAGCTTTAAAAATGTTATATTTTATATCATGCAGGTTCAAAGATACTTTGCATGCAACAATACCCTGAACCATGATTGAATTCCAGTTCACAGGCATCACTTCTTTTTAGATTAACTGAGTGCATTGGGCCTATAGAGCCATTAGCTTTCATTGTAGGATGATGAATATCAGTCCCTATAGACTAGTGAATTAGCTCTTGCCTTGTAACAAAGCTTTTTCTGGTTTTTCATCACCATGGGGCTTCTTTAACCATGTCTTTTCTAACGTAACCAGAGAGTAAAGTGGCAGTCAGAAGAAGAAAATAAAATCTTTTGAGATGAAATCATCAAATAGGCATGGCTATAGCTTCTCACAGTATTGTGAGCTGACATGATTAAACCCCAGTGGTAACGGCGGTCTTTTGGGGATCCATGTCAATTTCTTTGAGTATTAAAGCATACATGTTCTAAAATAGAAGTCATTTTTTGAAAAGATGAAAAAAATTTAACTAAAAACATTTAATAGCTGGGCCCAGCCAAATAGATCAGTGGATTAAAGCACCTGCTTAGGCAGACACAGCAGCCAGCGGTTCGGATTCTCAGTGGGTTGTGCCGGCCCAGCCCTTGAGGTGTTCTGAGACAGCAATGGAGACTGGGCTTTTTATTTTTAGACTAAAACAAATAAACAAACAAACAAAAGTTTAATATCTGATGAGTTTTTGGATAAAATAAAATGTTCCTATGTTCTCAACTTTTCAGAATTAGTACATTTTAGTTCAAAGAATTTATTTATTTATTTAGTTATCTATCTATCTATCTATCTATCTATCTATCTATCTATCTATCTATTTATTGTGTTTTAGTACAGGGTCTACAGGGTCTAAAGAATTTCACTACGTAGATCAGACTCTTGGTGATCCACCTGTGTTCAGCCTCCCAAGAGCTGGAATTACAGGTGAGCACTATCACGCCCAGTCTCCATTATGGTCTCAGTGCGCCCCAGGGCTGAGGCCTGCGCTGCACACAGGGGATTGTACCAGGTGGCTGTGTCTAAGCAGACACTTTAATCTGCTGAGCTATTTGGCCAGCCCAGTAAAAAGAATTTAAAAGTATAAATTTTTTTTTTTTACACTTTGAATACTATGAATGGATAAACTAATCAATCTTAACAGGAAGTTAAAAAATTAGCAACTCATTTACAGAAAAGGATTAAAAAGTAACTGGTTGAGTTCTAACATCTAGACTTATAGTAGTTAATACAGTGGCTTTTTATTTAATACAGTGGCTTTTTTGCAAACCATTTAAAATTAATATGCCAAAATTTTACTTGAAAGTAAGGCAGAGAAATGGCTGGAGTTGTTAAGCATATGAAACTGTTGAATAGAATAAAGCATATGTTAGCATAGCCCCAGTAGGCATAGTTCGCGTATTTTAAAGATCACTAAATAAACTAAGTTTGATAGTTGTACTATGTAAGATGTAGAAATATTTAAAAGACTTCTTTCCTGTGACTACTAATCCTGACATGTCAAGACACTGAAGTATAAAGCAGCTAGTGGATTAGTAAAGCGCACTCCCTGGCCCGCCTGGGCGAGTTTCGGAGGTGTAGCCTTGGTAGTTCACACCAGCCCTGGCCCATCCTGGCTGACCCTTTCTCAGCTCTGCTTCTTGGCTACAATTAACTCAGCAGTTTTGCTTCACCAATCCCTTCTAGCCTGCTGTCACTGCCTTGGAAATTGCTATTTATGGACTGAAATTGAGCAAATTAAAACTCCCTCCATTTAAATTGTTAGGGTTAAGTATTTTATCTGCCAACAGGGAAGCAAACTAATATCTTTTCCTTCTTAAAATTTGAAAAGTCAAAATGACATAGAGGTCATACTTCTCTGTATTATTAAAAAGTAATATTTACAAAGAAATGCTGATTATCTAATTTCCAAGGTGATACCAGTCCTCTTACTTGAGCAGGGCATTTAGTGAGTCTCTATAGTTCCTATAAAATATATATATTTAGAAAAGAAGTTTTAAAATCTTTTATACTATTTCCAATATGTG
Source organism: Octomys mimax (assembly GCA_002564305.1). Lineage (NCBI taxonomy): Eukaryota > Metazoa > Chordata > Mammalia > Rodentia > Octodontidae > Octomys > Octomys mimax. The sequence goes on from NDGM011243648.1 coordinate 8,229, forward strand.
AACATAAAAAAGATAGCCAAACTAAATATAAACAAAGTAGAGAAAATGGTAAAAATAAATAGAAAATCATGAAATAAAAATATAGAAAATCAATAAAACTAAATTGGTTTCAAGAAAAGAGAACACTAATAAAACTCTAACTATGATGAACAACCAACAAAGAGAAAAAAAATTAAAGTTGCTAATCTGGGGAATGAAAATGAAAAATTACCATAGATTCTACAAATACTCAAATGCTATTAAAGAATGTTGCAAATTTGTTTAACAAAAATCAAGCAGTTTAGCTAAAATGGGCAAAAGGATGGAAAAGATACAAGTTACCAAATCTAATCTAATAGAAAATGAAAATACTATTCCACTTAAGTAAATGCAAAGGAAACTTTACATGGAGCAGTATAATCATGTGACTTTTTGTCTCTGTTCTCTTTGTGATATGTTACGTTTATTTGCTTGTGTATGTTGAACCATTTGCAGTCAAGATTATGATTTTTCTGATGATTAGCTGCATAATGCTAGCTGATAGCTTGTTGAAGATTTTTGTGTCTATGTTCAGTAAACAGACTGGCCGGTAATTTTCTTTGCTAAGTGGTTGTTTGTTTGGTTCTGGAATCAGAGTGAGATGCAGCCTTCCTGAAATGAGTTAGAAAGCCTTCCTTTCCTTTTGACTTCATTAAAGAGTTTGAGGAGCATGATGATTTGTCCTTTCTGACGGACTTAGAGTTTAGTGATGATTATCAGGTCCTGGGATTTTCTTAGCAGGTAGTTTTACTACCTCCCAGGTGGAATTGTTCGGAGTTTTTGTTCTTGGTTCAGCCTTGGTAATGCACATGTGCTTGAGGATCTGGTCATTTCTTCAAAATTTTCTAATTTGTTGGAGTGAAAATTTTCATAGTGGTTATTAATAATTTCTGTGTTTTGGTGATATCCATTAGGATTTCACCGCTTTTATTTCTAGTTGCATTAATGTGGGTCTTTTCCATTTTTCTTCCAGTAAATTTGGCAAACTATTATTTGTTTAGCTTGTTTATTCTTTCAAATAATCACTTTTTGTTTGATTTGGGCTGCTCTTAATTTTTATATTACCTTCAGGTGCATTACTGGGATACTTATCAGAGCTTGCTCTGCTTTTCTACTGTGAGCATCAACAGCAATTAATTTACTCTCTAGAGGTGCTTCCATTGTGTCCCATAGTTCTGTGGATTGTATGGGGATTATTTTTTGATTTTAGAATCTGCTTGATTTCTTCTATGACTCATTAAGTACAAGGAGCATGCAAATTAAGGTCCAGGTATTTGTAAAATTTTTGTAATTTAAAATTAATTTATAGTTTTACTGCAGTATGATTGGATAGTACAGAAGGGATATCAACTCTTTTGTATTTATTTAAGCAGGAGTAGCATGTGACCTATTTTGGAGAAAATTCCATGCATTACTAAAATAACTGTGTATTCTTTTTTTAGTAGAACAGTCTGAAAAGGTCTAGTAAATCCATTCATTCAAAGGTTTGGTTAAGCTCTGCTATCTCTTTGTTGATTATTTGTTTAGTTCATTTATTTGAAAAAGTAGGAAAGTGGGATATTGAGATTAACACTATGAAGGTCTTTGTGTTTATTTGATCTTTTATGTCAAGTAGTTTGTTTTATGTTTTTTATATATATTTATTTATTGAGAAAGAAGTAGCAATGAGACAGTTTCAAAACAGGTTAGTAGGATAGTTGCAATAATTACTATATTGCATATTGTTGTCTTCATAGTAGTTATTCATAGTATAAGATGCAGACATGATATCTTGTCTAAACACTATTAGTTCAAAACTTTCTTCTCATTGAGCTAAGTGAAAGTAGCTGTATATCTATGCTAACCATTTTATATATACAGAAATAGGTTAGATGCACTGATATTCAATCCATACATTTACAGTTATCTGTTCCTGCTGAACTGTTCCTTTTACTAATATGTAGTGATCATCCTTTCCTTTTCCACTAAGTTTTATGTGGAAATTTAACTGATCTGAAAATGAAATGACTACCTCTGTTTGGGTTCTGAGTTTGTTTTTTTTTTTTTGCTCCGAATGCCTTCAGGACAGGTTTGGCTAGCTTGAGTTGTGGGGATCAAACCACAGCAACCTGAGCCTGACTGCTTTGTTGAAGTAGCCACTTAAAGAGCTGAGCTGAGGGGTAGGCCCCCAGTGTTCTGAGTTTTAATGTATGGAATATTGATTTTCATACTCTGATTTTTAGTTTATAATTTCTTTTTTGGATTAGATGTGTCTTTTGAATGCAGTAGACTGGTGGAATTTGTGTTTGTGCCAATCTGAGAGAAACTAGAGAAATCACACCATTCATAATAACACCCTCCCAAAAAAATGGATTACTCAAGACTCATTCTAACAAAGGAAGTAAAAGATTAATACATTGAAAATTGCAGTATTTTGAAAAGCAGATTGAAGAGGATATCAGAAATGGAAAGCTATAGGCCAGGGAGATGTCTCAGTAGAGTAAGCACTTTCCTTGGAAGCCCAAGGGTCTGAGTTCAATCCCCGGTTCTGCCAATAAAAACAAAAACAAAGAAACAGGAAAAGCTATAGTTTGGTCATGAATAGGAAGAACCCACATTGTGTAAATGACCACAGTCCCCCAAATTACTGTACAAATTTAATGCAGTCCTGATGAAAATTCCATTAGCATACTTTCCAGAACTATAGAAAAAAAAAAAAACCCTAAAATTCACTTTGAATCAGAAGAGACCTAGAATAGTAAAAGCAGTCCTGGGAAACAACAGAAAGGCAGGAGGTATCACAATACCTGTTTTGAAATTATACTACAAATCTACTCTGATAAGATCAGCATGGTACTGGCAAATTATCAGGATCAATGGAATATGTTGTGATTTGTGTCTAGGTGTTTCCCCAAAGCCTCATGCAGTTAGAGAGGCTTCTAGAGTTTGTCATTAATTCATGATCCAATGCTGAGACTATGGGTGTGAGTGCTACACCTGCCCTGGGGAAGATAGTCTACATATAAGTGCAAGGGAGGGAGAGAGGCTTGTTAGCTGCTGTAGCTGCTGCTCCTCCCTTTGCTCTTTGTTGTCTTCCACCACCATGAAAGGCTGCCCTCTGCCATGTGCCACTCTGCCTTGGAGCCAGCTGAGTATAGGCTAAAACCTTCACTAACTGTGAGCTAAGTAAACCTTTCCTTCCTTAATTTTGAGAGTCAGATATTTTGTCCAAGCAATGTGGTAAACGTAACTAAGACAGAATTGATTAGGAGATGCAGATGCAATTAAAAAAAAAACCACACACAGCCACCTTATCTTTGACAAAGGGAACAAACATGTTCACTGGAAGAAAGACCACCTCTTTGATAAATGATGCTGGATAAATTGGCAGTCAAGATGCCAAAGACTAAAATTAGATCAATGTGTATCTCCATGCACTAAACTGAAGTCAAAATGATTCAGATATATAAATATTAAAACAGAAATACTGAATCTACTGGAAGAGGAAGTAGGTAGAAATCTCAAAAATATAGGTATAGGCAGAGACTTCATGAATAAAACTCAAACTGTATGAGAGATACTCCAAAGAATCAACAACTGGGATCTCATCTTATTAAAGGGATTTTGCACATCCAAAGAAACCAGCAACAGAATGAAAAATCACCCCACAGAGTAGGAAAAAATTAGCTAATAGTCCCTTAGACAAAAGATTTATATAGAATATATAAAGAATTGAAAAAAAATAGACTCCCCTAATTAAGGACTTAATCCAAAAATGTGCATCTGAGATGAATATACATTTCTCAAATGAAGCAATACTGACAGTAAATAAATATACGAAAAAATGTTCAGCTTTAATGGTCGTTCAAGAGATGCAAATTAAAACAACACTGAGATTCCATCTCACTCAAGAAAGGATGGTTTTCATCAAGAAATAAACCAATAACAAATGCTAGAGAGGCTATGTAGAAAAAGGAACCCTTCTCCGCTGTTGGTTGGAGTGCAGACTTATGCAACCACTGTGGAAATCAGTGGGGCGATTCCTCAAAAATCTAACGTTAGAGGTACTATTCTACCCAGTTATTCCCTTTCTGGGTATCTTCCTAGAATAATTAAAAACATCATGTCACACCAATATTTGTGCACCACCCTTATTTATAGCATCACAATTTGTAATAGTTAAATCTTAGAAACAACCCAAGTGCCCATTTACTGAGGAATGGATAAAAATATTTTTTATACAATGGAGTACTACTCAGATATATAAAAGATAAACTTGAAACTTTTATAAAGAAATGTATACAACTCGAGACCATATTTTAAGTGAAATACATCAGTCTCACATGTGTAAATGTCATGCTGTTTCCCTAGTGCAAGGAACTGAAAGGATAAGTAAGATTCAAATGTACAATAGGTGTAGGTGTTTGGAAACAGGAAGAGATTCTTCAAAAGGGAAGAGAAAGTAGGATGGGGAAGGGAGAAAAGAGGGAAGGGCAAAAGGAAATATATATATATATATATATATATATATATATATATATATGAGTTAAGGTAGCTACACTACCAATTTATATTAGCTCATTGAAAAGCAAGGTTTGTGCTTATATCATTTGATCAATTTCTCATGTCTGTATCATATAATTTGAGACAGTACTTTGAATAACAATAAGCAATATACTACTGTTACTCTACTATCTTGTTTTGAAATTTTGTATCATTGTTTTTGTTTTTCTCTTTAAAATAAAAAGGAATTTATAAAATAAAACATATTGATACAGATGAAAGAATTGATAAATAGAAGAAAGAGATTGAACAACAGTGAGAACTAAGAAAAGACACCATAATCCCTGACGTGGCCTCAATGGCACTATTCCCAGATGTATGCCCAGAGTGCCCACACAATTCCCTTCCTTCTGGTGTCTTAGCTTACTTTCAGAAAGCAAGGTAATCTCCCCCTTGCCTCACTGCCTGCCTGGGAGGGGAGGGTTCTGGATCAGTTTGCTCATCTTCTTGCTGCAAGATCTGCTTGGGGCATGGTAACTGCAGCCCTTTGTCACTGTCCCCAACACCAGCAACCTCAGTTAATTTTGGAAGAGGATGATGTTAAATACTTTGAGCTCTCTACATGACCTTCTGCCAGTGGCCTAGCAGTCCTGATCCCCTTGATACTGGCCATTTCACACACTCTTCTCAATGTTCTCTCTCCAAAGGTTTCCTGTGCTTGGCTAAGGGTCTCTTTCTGCACATGGGATAGTAGGTGGCAGCTAGATCTTCTCACCGATGTGGGGCTTCTCAGTGTTTGCAGAAACAACTGGAAAGTGTCCACTCTGGGACTGTTCAGACTTTCCCTCCCCTGTGCCTCTCTTGGTCCCTGCCAGCAGGCTTCGCACAGCTTCCACCCAGATCCCTGAGTTAAGTTTCTCTCTGCCTAGGCCAGGGGCCTTACCTAGCCAGCACTCTGTGGTTGGTAGATAAGATGCCAGGGACTCAGGTCAACAACTTCGGACATTGCCAGTCAAACAGAACACCCACTACTATTATGGACTACTGGACTACTTTGGAATATTTTGCTGAGTTCACATACCAATAATTAAAAGATAGAACTAAACAAAAAAAGGGGATATAGATGAATGACCATTTTGTATCTGTGTACTCAAAATGGTTAGGATAGATATATAGCTATATTTTCTTAATTCAAGGAATAGAGGGATTTATTCTAATATTGTTTGTAAATAGGATATCATGTTTGCATCATGTACAACAAATAACCACTAGGAAGGCAGTATGCAATGTGTTAATTATTGGAACTATCCAACCAATTTCATCTGAAACTGTCTCTTTGCTATTTATTTCTCAATAAAATTATGGAAATAAAAAAGAAACGGTGTCAGGAAAGATAATGGTGCAAAGGAAAACCTGTTTCCATGCTGTTTTTTGTTTTGTTTTGTTTATGTTTCCCTAGTCCCCAACTGCAGTTTATTAGTGTAACTGGTGTCCTCTTTTGGGGGGTGGGAAGGAGAGCATGTGGGATGCTGGTTGAGGAGTCTGGCCTTGGGAGCCTGGGCTTTTTTCTGTGGTTTTTGAAACAGCTACCCAGATGGTGTGCACCCAGGTGAGGTGAAGACGTGCAGATCAGTAGCATGGCTGCCTCCCCTTTCTACAGCCCCAGTAGCTGGGTTCTTCTATAGGATTCATCTTCCGATTGATTTTCTGTTTCTGGGAATGTTTGCCTCTTCCATTTCAGAATACTGGTATTGTTCGGTGCCTCTGATTTTCTCCAACACACCTTCTTCTCTAATCAGCTATGTCAGAATCCTTAAAAGGAGTTAATTTCCAAAATTCAACTCATAATTTTAAAACTTTCCACAAGTAGCATTTCAGAGGCAGATAACTTTATGGGTGAAATATATGAAATACTTAAGAAACTCTAGTGTCATTTTTCACTAGGTACTTTAGTGCTCAATCAAATTTCTTACCTATTCATGATAAAATTATTCTCAACAGAATAGAAGTAGGAGGGAAATTCTTCAGTCTGATAAAGATCATCTATAAAAAAAATAACCGACTCATACATAAAATGATTCCCTTTCTGAGAGAACCAGTTAAGATTCTCTGTTCTCAGAAATAACAGAAGAAAACAAAAGAAATGATGAAACTGCCACAAAATTACCCAGCTTCTTGCTCACGAGGACAATGCATAAAAATCAACTGAATTTTTCTAAGCCTGCAGAGTTGAATAATGCATTTTAGAAACTATCATATCATGAAAAGATAACATAAATTTCTATTTAATGAAATTTATGAAACTCTGAACTAAAAAAAACTAAATATTGCTGACAGAAAATAGAAATGATTAGAGTAATATACTATTCTGTTGAATACTTCAAATTCAACATATGAATTTAGCTAAAACTTATGAATTCCAAGCAAAATCCCAAGGAAGGTACTTCCTGCTTTACTCTTCCTTTTCTCCTTCCTGCTTCCTTCCTTCCTTCCTCTTTTTCTAGAAGAAATAATCTGATCCTGAAGTATGTACGAAAGTACAAAATGTAAAGAACCATCAAATATGCAAAATAGTCTCAAAATACTAATTTTATTGTATGCTTCATAAAGCAATAAAAATAGTGTAATTTGGGGTAGGGATCAACAAATGTGAAGAGAATAGAATGCAGACATAGACAAATACTTATATAGCCAATAAATTTTTGGCAAAATGATAAAACAATTCAATGGGGGAAGGGAAATTCTTAGGCAAATAGTGTGGAACAATTAGATATGCATATGGAAAAGTAATGAGCTTTATGTCATTTTTATATTCAATCTCACCTCCTGCCTAACCCTAACTCATATATCTACACAAATATTAATTCAAAATTATAAGGAGAATATAATCATGATCCTGCAGTAGGCAGAGATTTTTTAGAACAATGAAGAGCAATAATCTATGTATATAATAATAATAAACAGAACTTTATAAAATTTAAAAATTTCTACTCTTTAAAGTTACTGTTAAATAAAAAAGGCACAATGTATACACCTTCATATCATATTTTAATACATACTACTATAATATGTATGATACATTGTTGTTTTATATATATGTATTTATATAACATATTTGTATGCACAATATACTGTCATATAATTTATACTTGTATATGTTCTATATGGCTTATTAAAATTTTTTTATATCATATTTGTTACATATTTGCTATACATACACTACATACATATAACATAATTTTATATAAAAATTCTATCTCATTAATACCTCAATAATAAATTGAAAAGCAACTTAGTAAAAAAGAAGATGTGAGAAGACATGTTATAAAAATTAATGTAATGAATAATGTAAATATTAATAGCTTTTAATCACAACACTAAACAGAGAAATTCAAACTACAACTTACTAGGATCAATTTAATATAATTATTCTCAATACCAAGAGTTGGTAAATTACTTTTCTTGCAATGACAAAATACCCAGCATCCAAAGACAAAAGGAGGAAAGGTTTACTTAGCTTATAGTTCACAGTAGCTTTAGTCCATAATCAGCTGGCTCAAAGGAGGGAAGGGAGAGGGCAAAGCCGCCGTCTGTCCCTCATACTGAGCTACAGGGATGAGGGCAGTACCACCCAACCAGAGGACTGATTTAGCAATCACCAACCTTAACCCTAGTAACCTGAATCAATCACACTCTTGGTTCAGCCTCACCTATGACTGAGTGAACCTTTGGGAGAACAACTAGACACAAGCCTTAATACTCATACATTGCTCGAAGAGATGTAAAATCAATGAATATATTTGAAAATATTTGATAATTTCTTTTTATTTTAAACAAGTCAGTGTGACAATATACCTCACAGAAACAACCTAAAAGAAGGAAATGCTTATTTTGACACACACTTTCAGAAGCTTCAGTCCCTTGACCCTGGTTTGGGCATGCGGAACAGTGGAGCGTCATCACAGGGGGTGGCTGTGGGGCAGAGCTGCCTACCCCACCACAGCTCTGAAGCAGAGAGAAAGGAGCAGGAGGAGGAGCCAGGGCCCCAATAGTTTCAAGTTATGTTCCCAGTGACCGCACTTCTTTCTATTTTCTCCTATCAGTTCTATTTGCTTCTGTGTCCTAAAGTTTCTTCTACTTTTTTTTTAAACATTTATTTATTTATTTATTTATTTA
>NDGM011243656.1:2947-16197 GCA_002564305.1 Octomys mimax
GAGAGAGAGAGAGAGAGAGAGAGAGAGAGAGAGAGAGAGAGAGAACGCTTACTGCCAATTGGAATGTAGTTCTAGCTGTTGCTGTGTTTGTAGCTGCGGGCTCCCCACGCTCCCACGCCCACCCCACAACCCGGAGGGCGGAGTGGGGAAGACAAGTGTTTCATGGAGAAAAAAGTTGGCTCTGGAAGCCAAGGGTGTGCTTCTGGGCGCTTGTGAAAGAGGTGAGTGGGAGCCTTTTGTCACCTTTACCCCTCTGAGGACGCCGTCCCTCTGGAGGCGCAGGGCGAGCTCGTGTGCCTGCGTGTACGCGCGTGTACGTGCTAAATGTGGCGGCGCGGGCCGCGGCGGAGTATGCGCTCGGCAAAAATATGAATAATCAACACATCGCTCACACCTCCGTCGCAAGCCGGGAGAGCTGCAGGTCCCGCGGGCTTTCCCTGCCGGCTGGCGTGAGGCGGGGACGTCCCGGAAAAGGAGAAGGGGGGTGGCGTCTCAGAGTAGCTCTTGGGTTATCTTTCCCTTCAACTGAGCCCAGAAATTGAAAAAGAGAAAGGCCCATTTAAGTATTTTCTTTCTTTCTTAAGGCCCTTTCCATGCCATCCTTAGTAGTGGAAGACTGCTAAAGGTTTTTGTTCCCTGTTTATCAGCAGAGATGCCACCTCCCACCTCCCACCCTCATTTTGAGGACCTGCAGAATGGGACAAATAGTTCGCACATGAGAGGAAGAGCACAAGCTTAAGGGTGAGAAAGCCTTGCTGCTATTTCTTACCCAGACAGTCTTGGTAAGTGTCAGGTCTCTATTCGTGTTTGCACCTTCCTCGCGGGAGACCCGCTCGCTAGTGTCTCCTAATGCCAGTCGATTAGTCTTCCTACCTTTGTGCCTTAAGTGCAGTGGTAATGGAGATGCCACCGCCTTGGGCATGGATTCCTGCAAGGTAGAGAATTTATTCTCTTGACCTTGTAGGTTTTCTTCATCAGCTCAGGCTCCCTCGTTTTCGGTGCCTGGAATGAGGGAAGGGAAAGGAAGGATAGTACTGAAGGAGAATAAGGAAGGGAGAAAGAGCAAGCAAATAGGGAGAATGAAGGAGGAGGAGAAGGCGAGGATGAGGCACAAGACGGAGGAGAAAGAGACCACCTGAGTTGCCAAGTGTTAAGGTTAAATCTGATCTGGCTCTTCCAGTCCACTTTGGGTAAATTCAATGCAGTGACCAAGGGGCTTGGGCGCGTCACTGTGTGTGTGAAAAACCCTTTTGGTGTCTCAGGATCTCTGTAGCTGTTCCTGCTCAAATCTCCTTTGCTATATAAAAGCAAAACAAGCATGTTCACTTCTCACAGAACCGCCCTGAAAGCACAGCCCGCCGGGTGTGAGTGGTGGAGCTCTCAGCAGATCTCTGTCCCAAATTCGTGCATAAAGTATTTTCGTTCCACCCTTCTCCCCTCTCTAGGGAATTTGCATTTATAGAATACACACGTCTAGTTTCCTGGAGAAAAACGCCAAGGTTGCAGTTTTGAGTGGAAGTTTATGAATTTGGATTGTTAAAAATCACTTCACGGATTGTGGATTATATGGTCAAGAGATCTTGGAAATAGCGCTCAAAGCCATTTATTTCTAGTTGGACAAATAAAGAACAAGAGTACTAGTTATTTTTTTAAAAGCCCAAATTGGAAATTTCTTGTCCAGAGAGAGGCTATGGGACAACCACTTACACAAACTAGACTGGCTGTTCCGGTGGATCGAACTCCTCCGCACTAGTCCAGCTCTGTGCTTAGACTGTGTAGACCAAGGCGCCACCGGTCTGTGTCTGGAGGCGGGGGATGCTGGCCTGGGGAGGCGGTTCTAACACCTCAAAATTCACTAGGGGCCCAGCTGACAGGAACGCTTCCCAGTGAGTAATTTTAAGGGAATTTTTTCAAGTCTCTGGCTGTGAGCCGAGACGTAGCGCCCAGGAAGACTGGGCCGACACCACTGGGCAAATGGGCCTTGGTACCAATTAGGAGGAAGTGGAGCTCATCCCACTGAGGTGCAGACTGGGAAGAGGCACTGGAAAAATCTCGAAGCATGCGTTTAGGGAGAGTGAACAAAGGAACGCACTGGGTAAAAGAATGCCAACCCACCACCTCGGTTTTGTGTAAATAGATCTTAAGGGCGGGTTGTTAAGTGTTCATTTTGGCTTCTTCTAGACCTGGCCAGGAGCTGAACGAAGCTCTCCACTAGGAGACCGAGAGACGCGCGCGGGCTTGGTACCCCAGAGCCTGTCTTCCCGGGACGGCGATCGCAGCTGCGCCGGCCCGGCCCCGCGCAGCTCCGGGAAGGTTGGGGGGGGGCGCAGGTTCCCTGACAGGGTTCGGGGTAGCCGGAGGCGACAGAGATGGGTGCAGCCTCTGGAGCGAAACCGCCTCCGTTTGTGCCAGTCTTATAGCCAACCCACTTTCGGCGCGGGTGGCCAACTCTGTCGCCACCCCGCCCCCAAAACTACACACAAATAATTAAGCGCAACTTGGTTGGCAGAAATGCTTCTCTCTCGCCGAAGCGCTGCCCGCCGGGCCCAAGCCGCCCTTCCTTCGCCGTACTCGTCCGGGAACTGTGTCCTGGCCAAAAGGGAACTTCCGTGCCCGGGAGGAGTTACCCAGGGGACCCCCTCGCCGCGTGTCCAGCGTTCGCGCCCTGCGCCCTGAGAGGCGCGGAGACGGCGCCCAGAGCGCAGCGGGATGCAAGAGGTGTCCCACTCAGCCGTAGTTCCGGGCATAGCCGACCTCCCAGGGGGGCCTGCGGCCCCTGAACTTGTCTCTGGGGTGGGGGTGGAATGGAAGAACCAAGCACGGTGCTCTGATTTGGGGAGGACAGCAGGAGCTGGGAGAAAGGAGCAATTCATTCTCTTCCTCAGAGGCATAATTTGGGTGGCAGCTGTTACTGGTGAGAAAAGCCCGAGCCCTCGACCCTGGTTCTGCCCTTTAACCCAAGTCAACCAGAGCCTGAGGGCAGACGGTCCCGACCAGGACAGGCCCACTGCAGACCCGAGGCCCTTCGGGATGCTCTGGGCACCTTTACCGCTTAGCGTCCAGGTGCAGTCGGTCAAAAGCTCCTGCTGGGGGGAAAAATGACCGGGCTTAGTGGGGCATCTTGGAGGGTTCGTCGGCTTCTCCGCTGAGACACCCGGGTCTTGGCTCCGCTGGAAGCCAACTCCGGACATGAGGCGTGGGGTGTGAGTGGAGGTTTTGGAGAGATTTACAAAAAGAGCCGGCCAGAGTAGGAGACTGGGCCGCTTGGTTTTTGAGAAAGCCGACATTGTCCTTAAAGCCTGCAGAGAAATACTCAGTTGAAAAAACAGGGTAGTCAATTTCAGACCCACCTCCCTTCTTTGGGCAACTCCTGATGTGGCTTTTTACAATCCACGCGTTCCATTTGATAGTCCCCTCTTGGGCTGCATGTCATCTCTCACCTTTTCGTGTCCAACTGGGAAGGCCAAGCTAGAGCCCTGTGACGGGGCAATACAGAAAGCCCGATGCAGGGTTTCACCTCTCCTCTCTCCCCAAATCCACTACCACAGTCCTTCCAACAGGGTCTGTGCAGAGAGGGTCCTTCCCACCCATTTTCAAGTGAAAACGTGTAGAGACAGTGAAGGCCAACGGTTTGGGTTTGCAGTTTGCCCCCTGGGGTGAGACGAAGGCCAGTGCAGAGTGTCCCTTTCCTAGGAGTGCCGTGGTCCTGGAAAGCCCGAGCTTCCAGTCGGCCCAGGCAAACGAGCTGCAAAGCGCTGTGTCCTCTAGCGGCAAACTCTCGCAGTTCATTTCTGAGCACTCACCTATACCTAGGGGACCTGGATGGGAGTCACTAGACTCGCAAGTCTGAGCCCTAAGTGGGGTAAAGCTTCCTGCATGTCTAACAGGCTCCCGCCAATGCCTTGTGCGTCTGCAGCCGGCAGAGTCCGGCGTAGGCTTTCGAACTGCCGAGCAGCTGATCGTCTCCACGGCAGATGGTCTTTGAGCACAGATTTGCATTCATTGTCTTCAAATCTGTTTTCGCGCTGGTGTTCTAGATTTCAGCAGCAGATCTATGCACAGATCAGAGTACAAAAGGACAAGCAAGAAAATAACACCCAGCCAGGAGGATTTTAATAGGCACCGCGAGCTGCCCGGCGTAGTTACAAAGCAGTCTAGGGTTTCAGCTGTTCGGCGGAGCAGCCGCCGCCTCCCGGTCACCAGCCCGCGACCAGCACCGCTGCCACCGCGCGCGGAAACAAAATTCTCGCGACACTCGCTGTCCCATGGGGCGCGGGGACCCGGAGAGGGCTTTGAGGGGGCTCTTGGTCTGCGCCCAGCCGCTTCGCACTCCGCGCCTCGATCTGTCAGCAACCTCTGCTCCGCGGGGACGTCCCCCGCTCGCTCGCCCTGGTGTTTTCTTTCCTAAACTCCACCGTTTCCCCGACTCTGTTTATTGAACAGCACTTGGAGTCTCGCTCCTTCACACCCTGCTCCCGCCTTCCTTCATATATCTTCTCCCAGCAACGTGCACCCCGCACCCCGCACCCCGCACCAGGGGGTCACCGTGGAGCCTCAGGAGGTTTGGGACCTCCGATCCGGGAGGCGGGCGCCCGGGGGGCGTTTGCGCGAAACCCGAGCGCGCGCGGACTCCCTCTGCGCACTCCACAAACGCGCTCAGATCCCAACTCCGGGAGCGCAGACGCCTTCCGGGGGCTACAACTGCCTGCATCTCTAAGCAAACGCACGGAGGCTTCCCACCCTCGAGCCAGCAGCGCATTGACTGCACTACACCACGGCAGGGCAGGGTTGGGGGGCTCCCAGCCTCTCCCGCCACGCGCGCGGGGTTCGGGCAAGGACGCGGCGCCCCAAGCTTTCTGTCCCCTTTCACCTCCCGGACTCCCGGCAACGCAGAACGTGGCGCGCGCCGTCGGAGGACGTCGGCCCGGCCTGCCCGGCGCCGGCCAATCCTGAACGCGCATGCAAATGAGGCTCCTTATCGGGCCGCGGCTCCGCCTCCCTCGGCCAGGGCCGTAGTAACCCATTCATGGAGCCCGCGCGCGGCAGCAGCCCTGCTCCGCGCCGCTGGCTGCCACCGCCTCCTCTCGGCTCCGGGTCTTACCCTTCCTTTTACAACTGAGACTGTTGGGGATTTTTTTTTCTAAATTGGATCTGTGGGGAGGAACACAGAGGGGGAGGGCGAACCAAGAGGAAAGGGGGAACACTAGGCAGCTATCAATCTCCTGTTTCTCCCAGAACAGGTGATGCTCTGAATTGCGGCCACTTTCTGGAAGCAGCTCTGCAACTGGAAGGATGCGCGAGACATAGGGCGCAGGGCCGGGCGTCGGATTTGAGCGCGCGGAGGGAGGGCGAACCCCAACTTCGGCCGGCCGCAGCAGCCCGCAGTCTCGCGCCAAGAGAAAAGGACGAGTTATTACTATTACTATTATTACATTATTTTTCTTCCAAGAGGGTCCCAAACTTCGGCACTTGATCCCTTGCCTTGCATTGCTTTGGAGGAGACCGCTTGCTGGCTGCGTTGGAACAGTCACGACTGTTGTAACTCACTTTTTATATAAAAAAGCCAACAGTAGAGGATCAGACTTTTTAAATGTTTGGGATTCAAGATACTTTAGGAAGAGGACCAGCTCTGAAAGAGAAGTCACTGGGCGCCGAGATGGATTCGGTCCGGTCCTGGGTCCGGAACGTCGGCGTGGTGGACGCCAATGTCGCAGCGCAGAGGTAACGAGTCGGCCGCACCGTGACTGTGCTCTCGGGCTCTGTCTTGTCAGTGTGCCCTCTCCTTCTTGTCCTCGTCTCTCTCCTCCTCTCTTTGCCCCATCTGTCGCCTTAGCCCCGCGCACTGGGGTTGTCCCTCCTGCGTCCAGCTTGCCCATTCTGGGGATACTTTCCAGGCAGCCAGGTTGGGGTTTGGGAACTGCCTGGGTTGTTGGTTTTTCTCCTCAGCTCTTCCCCCGTATTTCACTTTCAGAGACAAAATACAAAGTAGCATGCAATCCCTTGCACCTCAGCCCTTACTCCTGTGAGCATAGGAGTCCCAGCCGGCAGCCCAGCTAGGAGAGCGGAGAAGGCTCCCTGGCCACTCCCTGGGTTCCCCACTCCGCCTGTGAGTGCGTGTCTCGCCGGAGCTTCCCAGAGACCCCGAGCCCTGCCGCCAGATGGTGGCGGCAGCAAGAGGAGCTGGGGAGGCCTGAGCCGTGGCTGGGGAGGGCGAGGTAGCCGGGATCTTAGCGAAGGAGAAGGACAAGCAAAGAAGCAAAAGAGAGAGCGAGACGAGAGAGCGAGAGAGCGAGAGCGAGAGCGAGAGAGAGAGAGAGAGAGAGAGAGAGAGAGAGAAGAGAGGGAGAACCAGACACGCGGAGGCAGGAAGAGAAGACGCGAAAAAGGAAGGAGGAAGAGAGGAAAGGAGCCCGACCGCAGACCAGACCGGATCGCAGCCCCTAGCGTCCGCGTCCCTAAAGCTGACATTGTTTCCAAGGGTCTGTGTGCTGAGATGATAAAAACCTTGTCCGAGGTGCCACCCCATGGAGACATCCCGGTCCCCCTGTCTCATCACCACTTCTGAGCTGGGACTTGTGGCCTGTGTGTTGTGTTCTGTGAGAGCAGCCCCGAGCCCATGAACTTCTCCCTGGACTCTCTCCTCCTCATCGGCGGCGCTCGCTCGAAGCCACCAGTCTCGCGTCTTGACCTCACACAGAGAGAGGACCCATTTCCAAGACGCGCCGCATCTCCAGGTGTCCCGCGTAGAACGAACCGGCCACCAGCCATGGAGGAGAGGAGCCGGCAGTCGCAGGGCCTAGGAACACGGACGTTGTCCCCGTCGGAGCAGTACACGCCAGTGTCCCCACGGCGGGCAGTACAGATCGGTGGCAGCGGCTTCTAGCGGAAGGGGCCCGGGGACTCAGCTTGGCAGCGGGCGACGGCAGAGAAGGCACAGCCAGCTCGGAGGCGCACTTGCTTTCGGGGGCTCCTTGAAGTCTCTCCTTCTCGGTCCTCCCAGCCCACAGTCAAATAGCTGGTTAAAGTTGAATGGAGATCCCAGTTGGGGGGATTGGAGCCACAATGTTGCACCCTTGAAAAGAATGAAAGTGCTTGTGTTCCGGACCGTAGGGCTGACGACCTCAGTGCCTCAGGGCACCTCCTGCCCTCTGTGCCCCCCAGGCCTTCGGACGAAGGTGATCTAGTGGCCACTTAGGCGCTGGCCGCGACAGGTAGGCAGAAAGGGGTGTGCAGACACTCCTAGCGCTTGAGGGCCCTTCCCGGTTCCTTGACTCTTTTCGGGTCAGCCGTTTTGCCTGGCGCCGCGGGAAGCGCAGCCTGAGAGTCGCCGCGTCGCCTGAGTCTCCACGAGAAAGCTGCTGTCTGCCTCTAAACGCGCTCGCTTCTTGAAGCAGCTCCGCTGGTGAAGGTCTCCAGTGCGTGACACGGGGGCCCTGCCCTCCCGCAGACCGGGATACAACTTTTGGGAAGAGCAGGAAAGGAGCGCAGCGAGGCCTATATTGCCCAGAGGTGGGCTCTGGGCATCGCACTCTGCCCCGGAGCCCTCGCCTATGCCTGCTTGGGGTAGTGACTCCAGGACAGGTAGCCCCTGACTAAGCAGAGGGTAGGCTTCAAATGCAAACGAGGCCCTCACCCCCGTGGCCCCGTCCCAGCTCATATTCTGCTGCAGCTGGCCTGGCCACCTAAGCACACGGGCTGTCAGGAAGGGACGCAGAAACCGCTTGGGGGAGGAACCGCTCTGGACCTCAGCTGGCCAAGGGGGTCCTTGGGTTTCCCCCAGTGGCTGTAGTAGGACTCTGGAAGGCAGGGAATTGGCCCACAGCCACAGTGACTCCTCTGTGGAGTCTGGGCTTCTTCACTGAAGAGACAAAAGCCTGAAGGCCCAGGACTCTGAGTCCGGGACAGGACCCGGGTGCTCTGTGGTGTTGCTTGGGCCCCTCAGTAACACCTTGTCTTTTCTCTCTTTCCTTGTGTTGGGTGCCCCTCCTGTCTCCTCCTGTGCTGCGCAGCGGAGTCGCCCTGTCCCGAGCCCACTTTGAGAAACAGCCTCCTTCTAACTTGAGGAAATCCAACTTCTTTCATTTCGTCCTGGCACTCTACGATAGGCAGGGGCAACCAGTGGAGATCGAGCGCACAGCCTTTGTGGACTTCGTGGAGAACGACAAAGTAAGTGGACCCTGGCCCTGGCTTCCAGGCCTAAAAACCTCCTCCTTGCAGAGCGCTAAAGATTCCATCTGTCACTTGTGACACTTTTCCTCTCGAATCATCAGGGATGATAAATCCAGGCTTCTCACCCCCAGCCTCTAAATCAGTTGATTTCTCCCTCACTTCCTCCCACCTCACTCCCTCACCCAATGCCGCAGGAACTCCGGGCTGTGCGCACCCAGCCTTGGGGACGTCAGCCCTGTGGTGAATGTTGACCCTTCCGAGCAGAGTTGAAAAGTGCACCCAGGGCTGCCACCACTCTTCTCCAGATTGATTTTATTATTTTCACCTGCCAGTTGGTCTGAGTGGGTTTGACTGAGCCCTAGGGAGAACCTCTGCCCAGCCTTAGTCTGCCTTCTTGGGTGCTTTCTTTCGAGCTCTGCTCCAGGCTTCACCTCCTTTGAGCTCAAGCCCAGATTTGGGGGCTGAATTTGATCTCAAATAAAGGACAGTCTGTTTGAAACTATAGACAACCCAAGGAAAGTCTGGTGCCCTTGCACAGCCTCAGTCTCCTGGTTGTACAGTGTGGTACAAGTACTTCAGGCTCTCTCTCGGATCTGGAACTTGGCTCCAAGCTCTGGGTCCAGACGTCCAGGTGGTGGCCTGTTAGGGCCCAGTGCTGCCATTTCCAAATGACAGGTCCCTTCACCCTTCTGGCAAGAATCGCCTGGGGGCCTCCTAAAGATAGACAGAGCCAGATGGGTTGGGTGGGGCCTGTTTAAAGGCTGCGTTGGTGAGGTGTCCGGTTATCATACTGTGGGTCTCCGCACTGGTGATGTTTTTATGGGGCAGAAACAGAGGGTTGGAGGAGGTCAAGTTGCTGTGAGCCATGACAAATTCCCGAGGTAGCTGATGGTGCCCCAGTAGGCAGAAGCTTCTTTCCTCCTGTCCACAGCTGGTCAGAGGAGGCTGTTCAAGGTGGTTGGGAGGTGGTATGGAGGAGCGGCTCTTTCCTAATATTTTTGGTGGGGGGCGAAAGGCAGGGGAACCCAGTGCCTTCTGTCTTTCCAGGAACAAGGCAACGAGAAGACCAACAACGGCACCCACTACAAGTTACAACTCCTATACAGCAACGGTGAGCCCGGTGGGCAGGGGGGCAGGCGTCAGCTGTGTGCTTCACGCATGCACACAGGGCTGGCAGGCTCAGGGGGACTGGTCTGCAGGAGGCTTGGTGGAGCTGGGCACTGGGAGAGACTCTGGCTAAGTGGCAGCTCATTCCGGCCCCCCTGGATGGGGGACTTCTAGGAGAGGAGCATGGCCCTGACTCCTGCCTGTCCCCTCTCCTGCAGGTGTCCGCACGGAGCAGGACCTCTACGTCAGGCTGATCGACTCGGTCACCAAGCAGGTGAGCCTAGAGGGAGGCTTGGCTATTCCTCAGCCCCCGCACCAACTCTCCCGCATGCTTCCTGGTCGGACCCCACACTTTCTCCCCATTACTCCACTCCTTTTTTGCTCTGGAGGGAAAATGTTTCGTATTCCTCCAGTTGACTGGTCTAGGTGGCTTGGGGAGATGCTGGGGACCGAAGCAGGGAGGAAAGGGGTGTGGAGAAGAAGCAGCCACGGGAAGATTCAGCCCCTCTACCTCAAGCATGCCTTTCTGCTAAGAACTCTGGGACGAACTTCTATTACTACGTCAGCCTAGTTAAGCCGGCAGCTGCTCAGATTCGGGGAGCTCAGGGACCCCTAACGAGGTAGAGGTAGGAGGGGAAGAAAACTTGTGCTGGTGCTAAAGTCCACTTTTTGCCCGCCCCCCACCCCATTTCATATCTTCCCTGCCCCTCTTCCCCTGTTTGCAGCCCATAGCTTACGAGGGACAGAATAAGAATCCGGAAATGTGCCGAGTTCTCCTGACACATGAGGTGATGTGCAGGTAAGAGCCACCTTGTCTCGGGACCTGTGGGAACCTAGGGCAGGTGGGTGCGTCTGCCCCTAGCACGGGCGTTGAAGGAGCCAAGGTGCCAGGGTAGATTCGCCAGGGGCAGAGTCATTGAAACCCTTCTGCCTTTTAAGGACAGTTCCTTAGATTTAGTGGTTAGGGAAGGAAACCCAGAAGATTCTAGTCCCATCCCCCCTGGCGTCTCGGGAGTTCCCATGCCGTTTGGACAGCCCACGGTCCACGGCACTGGGCTCCAGCTTGGGATCTGGGACTTCCCCTGAAGGCATCTCGGCAGCGGCTGGGTTCCCGCCCGGCTGACTCCTGGTAGAACTTCAGCCACTTGTGGAGTTAGCTGCAGAGTCCAATCTTTGGGACGCAGTCCCAGTCACTCTGTTGTTCTGAGGCACCTGTCTGCGACACGGGGCATTTCTTTCCTCCTGGGGAAGTCACTAAGATTTATGTCAGAGTGCTTCTTAGGCCAGGAGGAAACACCCTGTGGAAAGATCAGTCCTGGCCCACACGAGTGGGTCGAGAAGCGGGGAGACGCCCCATCCCGGGCTGGGGTGTGCAGCCGCAGCTGGGTTCCGCGGACCGCTGTGTGAAAGCCGCGGTCTGCTCGGGTTTCTGCCCCTTTTTCATCCGCCTTCCGGCACAGATCCATTCCGTGTCCCGGTGTTCTGCCCTTTTTCTTCTGCGTGAATAGAAGAAAATAAATTAGGAGAATTTCATCCGTACACTTATTCTTTGGTCAAATATTTTTTGAGCGTCTAGTACGCGAAGAGTGTTGGGTGTTGAGGTCCTACTGCAAATGAGAAGAGGTAGAAAGACATTAAGAACGGCGCATGGCCAAAGCACTCTAAAATTGTAAATGTCTATTTCATAAATGAATTTCTTTCGACGCCACCCCATAATCCGATTGGGAAGAAAAACCTTGGTTCTTCTCATTCTGCTTTTACTTCCGTGTTTTCCAACCCCAGCCTTGCTAGTTTGGGGCAACTGAAGGCCATGACTTAGAAGGGACTAGTTTAGGGTCAGACCCCTGAAGCTCTATCTCACCTGTCAGCCCAGCCAGGAAGAAATCATCACAAGGAGACACGTTTGTTTTGATTTTGGTTTTGACCCAAGTATTAGAAAAGCAAACTTGCCAAATGCAAAGTGAAAGTCTGCCGGTGGCTTTTGCTGAGGGACACTGAGACCACCTCGCCCGGGTGGCTTGATGAGAGGCGGGGAGGTGGAGGAGGAAGATAGGTGGCTACCGCATTACTCCAGCACCCCTTGATAGACTCATTCCGAAAAGGAAATACAATTCAAAGATGCACCTGCATATAATGCCTGAACTAAACAGAATGCTTTCACGTGGGTGGGTCATCAAAAGGAGCTTTTCTTTGTTATTCCTCTTCACTTTTAGGTGTCTGTGTTGGGAGAGATAGCCTTCCAAACAGGGAAGGGACCGAACCCCTAAGAGTCCATTCTCTAATGGATTGCACCTACTACTTTGACTACTACTTGCCCACTTCATCCAGCTGTAGTTAAGCCTGACATTTTTATTTTTAAGCCCAATCAAATCCTTCTCATTTATGCTGTTTAAACAGCAGCATCAATTTTTAAAGCCTCTAGTTTAGTCTGTATTAGTAACACAATATAAAAATTTAATGTACTGTAACTTCTCTACAGTGTGGATCTGGGAAAATGCTCTGTTACTTTCTTCCCAAACTAGACTTGAAAACAAATATTAATTATGGGTAAATAAATGATCCATCACATGGGTAGTGTGCTGTGCTGTGTGCGTGCGTGTGTGTGTGTGTGTGTGTGTATTTGGAGATGAGATAGGTGTAGGCAAATATTGGCTGCGTCTGAAAGGGAAATTCTCATTCAACCTGAAGCACTTCGCTCTCCAGAAAGAGGAAAGTTCCTTCTCCCACAGTTCAAGAGCTGGTTATAGCAGTCAGGGCTGGGGCGGTGACTCTGTGGGTCCTGCAGGTCCTTCCTAGCACTGGCGCAGTGTTAGCTGGTATACCTGGGTGCCTCCTGGATTGGTTTTATGTTCTATAATCTTTTATAAAAGGCTCACAAATTGGTGTTTAGCATTGAGGGGGGAACAAAACAAAAGGACCAAATAAATCTCTTTAGCAATAACTTTTTTCTCTCCCCTAATCATCTCCACCCTCCTTGTCCCTGCTTTAGTTCACTTTGCCAATTATTAGCAAGGAGAAGTCTAGTTGTTATGTTTCTGCCAGCCACCCCTGTGCCCTTAATGCTCAGAGGGTTAAAAGATATTATAATTTGAACAGAAGTCGTCTCAAGGCCTACAGCTGGCTAATAACAGAGTTGTATTGAGCGCGAGCAAAGCCCACAGCTGTGACTTTCGCCACAAGGCGCGGGCTAGACAGGGCCCTAATCAGACGGGCCAGCCGGGCAGTGGGGCCAGTGTCTTTATCGGCCAGATGGTGTGAATTTAGACACTTTTGTTATGCAATCACAGGGAGGAGTTGGGGAGAAGAAAACAAAACAAAAGCCACCATGCTGTGCGCTTATTTGAGTTTGAAATTAGAGACAGATTTTTGAAAGTTGAGGGTTGAATTTTAAAAACACGGTGTTGGAGGGGGAAAGGGATGCATTAGCTTATCTTGAGCTGGAGTTTGGCTGACTGGACACCCGATGTCCAAGGCTGGGGACTTTTATTATTAGTAGTATTTTTTCTTCCTCAGTCATCTTTAATCTCTTTCTTTTTCTGCTTCCAGGTGGGATGCAGGATTGTGAGACGATTTCTCATATCCCCTCCACCCTGCACCCCAACTTGCCTCATTCTTTCTCTTTCCCCTTTGCAAGACACTGTGTGGAGGCAGGGGTGCTAACAGGGGTGCATAAACACATTGAGAGTGTTTCAAGGAGAAGGTTCTCCAAGAAAGTGCTGGAGTGAAGTCAACCAAACCAAGCCAGCCAGAGACACACACTTTCACTCATTAGTGAAAAGGAGTACCCTGAGCCCTACAGAGTACCAGAGCAGTTAGGAACACAAGTTTAACCTATTTCCAAGCTTAGTTTCTTTCTTTCTTTCTTTCTTTCTTTCCTTCCTTCTTTCTTTCCTTCTTCTTTCTTTTTTCCTTTCTCTCTTTCTTTCTTTCCTTCCTTCTTTCTTTCCTTCTTCTTTCTTTTTTCCTTTCTCTCT
>NDGM011243663.1:1752-15221 GCA_002564305.1 Octomys mimax
TTCTTCTTCTTCTTCTTCTTCTTCTTCTTCTTCTTCTTCTTCTTCTTCTTTCTTCTTTTCTTCTTCTTCTTCTTTTCTTCTTTCTTCTGTTTTTTTTTTTTTTTTTTTCCTGCAAAGCTTTATTCCCAAAGGGCTCAGTCCTTCTTGGCAGCTGCCTTCCTCATGGTGGCCAGCACGTTGCTTAGCTCCTTACACTTCCTCTTGGTGAGGATGGGCCTCTCCACCCTTTCCTTGATGAACCTGAGGGCGTGTTTGTCCTTGGAGACCTTGAGCAGTTCCTTGATGAGCCACTCCTAGGGGGAAAAGCCACACACCTCCCGGATCATGTCCCACAGGAACTTCGTGTGTTTGGTGAGATGTCCACGGCAGTGGCTGTGCCTTGGTTTGTTCACATTCTCAGTCACCTTGTGGCTCTTGTTGAGGCCCACGGCCATGGGGTAGTGGAGGGCCATGGCTACTGTTCTTCAGTCCAGTTTTGTTCCTTCTAATAGCCACATTTTTTAGAGAGTTTGTAAGTGCATGACTACTGCATAAGTGGGAAGATACAATTTGTTCACAAGCCAGGGAGCTGCAGTAGCACTGTACCTTGTATTAGAGTTGGTGACTGAACCATTTGTCCTACAGCTGGCCTCTTATGCAAAGACTGTATTGTATAAATTTTTTGTGACCACAAGTGCCTGGAACTTAGCAAATATAGTGTATGCTTGTAATGTTTCTTGCTAAAAGGTCAAATATTCTTCTTCATCTCAAGATAAGCTAGGCAACAGAGAATCTGAGTGTGGGACTCATTCCTCTCCGTGTGGGACTGGTTGTACTATTTTATGGAAGAAATGAAACCAGACTCACTTAGCTAAGAAACATTTATGCTGTTCTTTCTCAGTAGCATTTTTGTAAGCCTAGAAAAATTTTAATTATGTTATAAATATGATTAAATAGTCCCCATGGTGACCCCACAAGTTTCTATTATCACTATTGTCCTTTCTTTCCTGTTTCACAAAAGACAATATTACAAGTTTTTGTACAAAAACACTTAGAAAAAACTTAGAATGTTTCCTCCATTGGCACAGTTATTATACCCTACTGTATATACATAGACAACTTAGATTGCTTGATTATATGTTTGTTTGAGACAGAGTCTGGCTATATAGTTCAGGCTGGCTTTACGTGCACTAAGTAGCTGATGCTGCCTTGAATTTATGACAATCCTCCTGGCTCAGCCTCCCAACTGTTGGGATTATGGGTCTTTACCACCATGCTCTGTGATAATTTAGATTTGTATTTGTGAGAAACTGTTGGTAAATTTTTAATTTTTTTAAAACAAATTTTTCCATTTCTCTATATATTCAACTGCTATAAATTAACTAGGTAGATGGGTGCGTGGGATTTCAAAATTAGGTGCCATAGATTCCAGATTAAAAAAAAATGTTTGCAAGCCAGTATTTATGCTCCAGAAGTCCATATTAACATGTTACTTTGGTGTACTCATTTATTAGTAACATGTACTATTTTAGAATATACTCTTCCAGAACTTTTTCCAAATACTTGCCCATCTAGTGCATCTAGTCAAAATATCAGATTATGTAAACAAATATAAACCTTGTAAATATTGTATTAAATGGTAGTGTAACAAGAGTTGAAGCTTCCACAATAAAAAAAAAAAACTTAGAGGTATTATTTGACCACAGTTCAGAGATTCTATGATTACACAAAGACTTTTTTAAAAGATAGTGGCAGGTCATCATAAACTGTTATGAAGTCTGGGTTGAAGGAGGGTGATAGGTCAATGTTTGAAATGTGAGTTTAAGTTTAAGTACCTAAATTTAAAGGATCACAATGGACAAAAATTTTGTTACTCACAAAATGTATGCTCAGAAAGATAAAGATGTCCCAAAATTGAAGCAGTTAAGAGGGTAGGGAATGTTAGGTTTGAAAACAGAACATCTAGAAACTCAAAAGTGTGTCTTCAAATATTTGTAAGTGTTTCTGTGGTGAGAGGTAAATATTTCACTGTAGACTCCTGCCTTTGGGGGTCTAAAATAGAACATTTCTACACTAGTGTTCCTTTGACATAAAAATGCCTGTGTGGTGGGATAATTTTCTAATTATTATTTTTGCATTTCCTCTCCTCTTTCTCCCACATTAAACACCAGAATTATCTTTTAAAAACACAAATGCTTTGATGACATTCATGGAGTTAGAAGCTTCCCAGGAATGCCTTCCTGTGCATAACACAGGGAGGAGCCCTCTACTTAGGAGCATCCTCAGTGTAGTTTGCATTCACATTTATGTCTGCTCTTCATCTCCAGCACCAATCAACAGCCATCTTGCTCTACGTAAGCCTGGGCTTTGGGTTCTTGGGACTAATCGCTATACAAGATTCAGTCCCTTCACTCTCAGGTTCCTATGAACACACTTTTCTGTCTCTCTGATTACAGTTCTTAGTCCTCTTCCAACCCCCAAATGATGAAATGCTCTCATTCTTTTGAACCAGTTAAAATAACTCACTTCTTCCTAGAAGTCTAACCCACCTTCCAAGTCAACATTCAGGGTTGCTCCTTCAACACCTACTCTTACTCTTGGCATTTTGGGCATTATCACCAGCTTGCTGGTAGAGATTCACATTCACAGGCAAGTCTTTCCACTTCACCAAAACTTCACCTTACCAGTTTGATGTCTTCTTGATCCAAACAACAAAATTTGGTTCAAGATTAAGACTCTGTTAAGTCTTGTTGGGTCAGTGAATGAGAAAAAGGCATTGAAGTATATTAAATACAAGTAGATCTCAGATCAGTAATATAATAACATAAATGATCAAAATATTAATCATAATAGTTACCATTTCTAAGTACATCAAAGTGCAAAGAAAAGTAGTAGGAACTGAGCCTGTTACCTTGGCCTGCACCACCCTAGGCAACAGGTTTATTGAAAACTAATGCTTCTCAGAGTTCAATGAAGTCATTTCTCAAGTTTACACAGCCAACAACTTGTGAAATCTGGACTTGAAAATAAATCTGTCTCTAAAATCCATGCTCTATTTAACCTGTACCCAAAGCTGCCTCATAAACCTCCTAAGAACAAGAACTACCAAAGTTTTCCATCATTTCATTGTCAGGGTTGTTCTTGAATGTTGAAAGTTACTGAGGTGTTCTTTTTTTATAATTAATGTTTATAACTACTAATTCCACTCTTTGAAGACTAAATCCTACATGGAGAAGACACTGGAGCACTTGAAGTTTGAAGAAACATAATGCAGCCACCACCTCCGTAATCCCTCTCAACACCTTCTTAATGAACCTCAATATTTACATTATTAAAAGAAAGCTCACATACTTACAAAGGAGCAGTGCTTTGGCCATACACCTACCTCCCTTAACCCTCGCAACAGGCAGATGCTCCAAGAGCCTCCTGAAATGGGTGGAAGATGCTACAGACCACACTGGCCCTACAGATGCCTTCCACACTTTCACTGGCAAAATGAGCTGTGCAGGGAAAGCACAAAGACAGAGCAAGTGTTAATTTTTCAGAGCCTCTGTTCATCATGCTCCTGCTGTATTATTCTTCTCTCACTTTGCACAGATAGCATTCTTTCTGGAGGTATCATGCACATCTTTAAGTTATTAGGACTATAGGCATTTGCTTGTATTCTTGGCTGTTTAACAGTCTAAGAAATATCCCGAATTCATTTAATGAAACACTGCTCAGCAGTTGCTTCTCTCTCTACCATGGGATACATGCAAGGAAAACTTTAATGCATTTATCTTCTCTCTCTGATCACATCTTTCCATTTGTGGTGCATCCAAGAGGCCCAGTGAGCCCTGCGTCTATAATGATTGTGCTTTAATATTCTGATGCTACCATAGATACCGATAGATTTGGGAGAGAACAGAAGCCTAGGGAAAAGCCTGAGTAAATCCAACTCAGGTGCCTTCCATTAGATTACTTGCCTGAAGTAGAACATCCTGAAGTTTGCAGGTTTGTACGTGACAACTTTTAAAATAGCTCTAGATGTGTGGCCAGCTCTCTTCAAAAATGGAACGTCAAAGGTGACTCAGCCTAGCTGCGGAAAGAAAAGTTTAAATCAGAACATAATTTGCTTTTCTTTATTTGCACACTGTGGTTCTGGGGAATAAAAGCCATTATGGAATCAAAGGACAATTTGCTTTTTTGTTGTTGTTGTTGTTCTGCACTGAATTTTTAAAGGCTTTTTAAAAAAGAACATAAACAGATGAATGATACCAGATTCAGTGCAGCTTAAAACTAAGTACCTTGAGCTCTTTTCCATGATAAACAGAAACCAATCTTGGCTCTCTGCCCCCAAGCACAGTGCTGCCTGTACTCAGTGAGACAGATTCTCTTTCTTGTCTGGGGGGCAGAAGTCCAAGCAGGCATGGGCAATGATTCTCAGAGATGGGGATTTTAAAAGATATTCAATTATGAATGTTTCAATCAACTCCCCTGAAAGCTAAGCTTTCCACTTTTCTCTCTCTCCCTCTCTGAATTTTAAAGGAAATTTTGATCCTGACAGAGAAGTCTCTCATTCTTTCTATGCATCCTGTGGGGTAGGAGGGTGATACAATTGGGGTGAGAAGAATCAAGGGGATCCCATATCTACACTGAAGGAAAATAGAAGATCAAATACAATGTGAGAGATGGTGAAAATTGAAGATCCATATAAAATGTGATTTCACAGTATTTTTTGCTGAATTTTATAAAGTATGGACACAAAGGCTTTATGGGCAGTGACAGAATGTGAGGATATTGATATGAATTATGTATTAAATCCCATAGACCTTCCTCAAGAAATGTCAGTGAAAGGTGGGATTGCTGTTAATTACTTTTTGATTATTGAGTTATTTCTCTAAATGTGACATTGCATGGAGAACAGACCCCAGCTTTCAGTGGAATTAAGAAAAAACTCAGTTAAATGTCAAAAGGAGAGTGCAAGTTCTGTCTCTATGATCTTTCTGAAATTAGGGATGCTATGTTGCTTTACTTTTTCTCACATAATGGATATTTCAGCCATGATGGCATCTGCAGACTGTAAGCCTTGGCCATAGAGTATTCAGTAAGAATATTAAGGTGTAACAGAAAATTATCTATGTGAAACATTTATCCCTCCAGTATTGTCCAGTCCTCTACTGCTGGCCAAAGAATAGAAATATTTATCAGTACCATTAAGAGATCATTTGATATAGTCAGAGACACAAGACAAGAAGAATTAATTATGTGTTGGATACAGTGGTCTCTCAGTTCAGGAACTAAATTTCACATTTCTGTTCTTAGAATTCATTCCACAATTCTGGTTACAACCCCATGGAATTAGTTTCTAGGGCCAGAAACATAGCAAGTATTAAGTTTGTGAATCAAGGTGCCACTTTATCTATCAAAGTTCCACAATGGGACAAAGATAAGAAAACCCTGACGGTCTTACTTTTTGCGAGGGTACAGGAAGTTTGTGATCTAGCTCTTGAGCCATATTCATGTAGAGTTCCTTCCCATGAGAACCACATAAAGGTATAAAGTTTAGAAAGTCATTTGCAGTGGACTGCTTGAAAGGAGTTGCTAGCCCACTTACAATCCAGCTATGGATCATGTCCCTGAATGGAAGTTGCAATTTATTAGGGGTCACCATTGCTGTGGGTTGAGGGTATAAATGTGCATGAATGGTTGTTTAACTTCTGTGTCCTGGTAAGTCCTCCACATATTCACATTTCAAAAACCACTGCACATTATGAGGTTCAGTCTGAAGATGGATAATGTTTATTTATGTGGAAGCCTGGATTGCAGACAGAAAATATGTGTGGGACTGGTGTTGTAAGAATAGGAACCACTGCTTCCTTCTGTATTTGAAAAGATTCATGTGTGCTCTCTCAGCTCTAGACAGGAGAGATCATAAAAATTTAATTGTCTCCTACATAATTACACTATTGATTGACTCACCAAAGCCTGATGATGATTATGTTTGCCCTTGTATCAATCTATTATGAAGGCTGGGAAGTGAAAATGCTCCATTGTCTATTCTAACTGTCAACCAAGCCAAAAGTCAAGTCTCTCCTAAATCTTAGTCCTTATCCCTCTTGCCAAGAATGTCAACATAAGGGGAAAAATTGTCTTGTTTAACCCCAAGAGACAAAAAATATTGGTTTAAAAACACATAACAAAGCTAGAGGAATAAAGAAATGGAAATAGCTGTAGTTCCTGATGGCATCATTAGTCCAGCACCTCCTTTTCTCACCCTGTAGGCCACTGGTGGTAAGCCCACAGCACATGTGCCACAGCAGGTTGTTTGTATTGTTGAAAGCTCTAAAAAGTTCCAATCACTGCCAATGGTGACAAAATTGTAGAGACATAATTGCTCCCAAAACACTACTGGATCCTTTCAATATCAAGCTTGGAATCTAGGTGAATAGCAAGTAGTTATTACAGTTTGTATTCCCCAGTAAGTATGGAGATAAAGCCATAACTGAATATTCTGACTTATTCTTTTATGATTATAAAACAGCTGGTTTATAAATACCAAAGTTATTCAAAATACTTCTCTGGATTCATATAAGTCAAAATGAATTTTGTTTTCTAAATTTTCTCTCAATATACAGTAAAACAGGTTTATATTCTCGTATTTTGATCATTGCAAATATATTACTAGTATTCTAGAATTAATCTTTTAAATTATATGCCTTACCTATTTTAAATGTATCCAAATTGCAGTGTTCTATCATGAGAAGCAATGTTTGTGTTTATTTTTTCTTGAAGACGTCTGTCTCAGTGTGGATGATTTCAACTCCGTTCAGAGGCAAGTTATAGTGTCCCAACCCTGCACTGAATAACAAGCATTGTTTATTTTCTAAGTGTTCTGAAATGTAGTAATAGTAGGATAATTTGGAAGTTCCTTGTGTGACAAGGGACATTGATCTTCCCATTGCCCTAATTCTTCATTCTCCACAGGTTGAACTGCGTTCTCATGTTTAGGATCTCATAGGCACAAGATTGTCTTATTGTAAGGCATCCACACAACAGGGCCCAGGCAGGAAGAGGAGAGAAAGACGGAAGAAACACCAGTTACACAACTCTCTTTTCATTATGAAGTTGACTCTAACAATCCCTCAGCAAAATTCTTTGAAAGAACTCATACCAGAATAATGTCAGCAAAAGGGAAGAAGAAAGGATAGGAGAGGAGAGGAGAGGAGAGGAAGATATCCTTCTCAGATTAATCACAACACACTCTGTATTTGCTACCCTCTCATGTATGTTCTGTGAACAAGAGAAATAAATTCATGGCTAAACAGCAAATTACAGTACTATAAAACCAATAAACCCTGGTATGTTTGAGAATTATTCATTATTCTTTACCATATTCCTGTATGCTTATTTGAAATTGAATAAAAACAATGAATCAAGTATTATTTAAACCTGTAATTTTTTCTTTTTAAATAAGAGATATAATTTCCCTAAACTGCAATAGAAGACTTTAGATGGCTGTGGAAATCCAACACCACATAATAAACAATATATTGCTGCTCATTTGTTTATTCAATAAAGACTTACCTAATTGCTACTATATGCAAAGCTTTGTTCTAGGTACTTAATACTTATCAGTGTGAAATAGACAAAGAGCCATTCCCTTGAGGTGGTAGTAAGGTAAACAAACAATATATAATAAACATTAACTAATATTAACTCCTCCTCTGTTGCAGGATTACATTTCTTATTTTTCTGACCTCAGGCTTGGCCATATTATTTGATCTAGCTAATGAAATGCTAATGGGTTTAATAGGTGCTACTTGAAAACAGAAGCTTCGGTTCTCTTCTTTCTATCAGGGGAATGAATACTATTTGAAATAGAATATGCAAAATGAATGAGACACTGAAGCGGGGCCTCAGTTAACTTGGAAGGATGCATTTGTAAGCCATCATTGAATTAATTCCTTACTACTGCATGATAGGCTAAGTTGAATACTACTGTAAATGTTCTGTGCAGAAGTACTATGACAAATAAAACAGAGGAGAATGTGGGGACAGAAGTAAAGTAAAGGTTTGTCACATAGCAGTATTAAATAATACAGCCATAGTGGACCTTATTAAAGAGAAAATATTTGACCTTATACTATGGAAAAATTGTAAGGGAACTTTATCAAAAAGATATGCAAGGAGACAGCACTTCAGGTAGAAGGACCAGAGAAAAAAATCCGTCAGTGAGATATTCAGAATATTTGGAAAATATTCAGGAATTTCTGGGGCTATAGCAAAGAAGGAGCAAATAGTAAGAGCTAACTCAAGAGGGGCATCATAACACGAGGGAGTGAGGCATGAAATTCAAGGTGAGGACTTCGGCTGTTACTCTGAACCAAATAGAAAGCTATTGTAAACTTTCCAGTAGAAGAATATGAGACACTAATTTCAGTTTCACTGTAACTCCTGTGTAAAAATACTGTTCAGACAAACATCGAGTGGAGGACTACTTGCGTGATACACTCAGAACCCAAATAGAGTCGATAGCTGCGTAACCAGAGATGGAGCCAATGATGTCATCAGTGAGGATGGTTCTGGCTATATTT
Source organism: Octomys mimax (assembly GCA_002564305.1). Lineage (NCBI taxonomy): Eukaryota > Metazoa > Chordata > Mammalia > Rodentia > Octodontidae > Octomys > Octomys mimax. Next base: position 10,308 of record NDGM011243663.1, read on the forward strand.
TAAAAAAGAAAACAACAAATACTAATGTACTGGGTATGGAGTGAACAGAAAATGAAGGCTCAGTTCCATTTTGATAAAATAAAATGAACTTTCTTCCAAATTGTAAATTATGTTCTTTTTCTAGTGTATAGAAAAAGCATTCAGCACATGATCATCTCAATAAATGCAGAAAAAGCTTTTGACAAAATCCAACACTCCATCACGATAAAAGCACTACAGAAAATTGGAATAGTTGGTCTTTACTTCAATCTGATAAAAGCCATCTACAACAAAACAACAGCCAACATCATACTAAATGGACAAAAATTGAAAGCCTCCATTTAAAATGAGGAACAAGACAAGGATGTTCACTGTCACCATTCTTGTTCAATATAGTTCTGGAACCATTAGCCAGAGCAATTAGACAAGAGAAAGAAATAAAGAGAACAGTGATTGGAAAGGAAGAAGTGAAATTATCATTATTTGCATGACATGATACTGTACCTAGAAGATGACAAAAACTCTACTAAGAGACTTATATATTTAATAATCAAATTTAGTAGCATAGCAGGACACAAAGTGAGTATTCAAATATCAATAGCATGAATGCATCAAGATAGAAATTATGGAAAACATGCCTTTCACAACACCCCCAAAGCAAAATACATAAGAATCAATCTCACAAAGGAAGTAAAAGATTTATACAGTGAAAGATATAGTATCCTTTAAAAAGAGATCAAAGAGAATTTTATAAAATGGAAAGATATTCCTTGCCCCTGGATAGGAAGAACAACATTGTGAGAATGGCCACACTCCCAAAATTTTTATACAGATTCAATGCAATCACAATAAAATATCATTAGTGTACCTCATAGATCTAGAAAAAACATTCCTAAAATTTGTCTGGAACCAGAGGAGAACTAAAATAGTAAAAGTAATTTTGGGTAACAAAGGAAAGACAGGAGGCAAAACAACCCTGACTTGAAATTATACTACAAAGCTACTGTAATAAAATCAGCATGGTACTGGCAAAAAAAAAAAAAACAGACCTGAGGAGTAGTGGAATAGATTATAAGATGTAGACACTATAAACATACTCCACCACATTATCTTTGACAAAAGGGCCAAACATGTTCATTAGAAGAAAGATCGCTTCTTTAATAAATATTCCTGTGAATACCAACTTTCCACATTCTGAAGGCTCAAAGTAGACCCCTGCTTATGAACATACACAAAACTACAGTCAAAATGGATCAAAGATTTAAATATTAAAACTAAAACACTAAGACTTCTGGAAGAGAAAATAGGTATAACCATAAGGACACAGGGATAGATAAGGAAATCATGTACAAAAGACGAACTGCCTGGAAAATACTTCAAATTATCAACAATTGGGATCTCATTCTTTTGAAAAATGTGTGCACATCAAAAGAAATTACCAACACATTAAAATGAAACCATGAACTGGGAAAACATTAAAGCAGACCATCCTTCAAACAAAGAACTCCTATCTAGAAGATACAAAACTTAAGAGAAAAAGTCAGGATTGCAGAATTCAAAGACCCATTTCAACAATGGGTATCTGAGATGAATATTCATCTTTTAAATGAACAGATACAAGTGGCAAATAAATATATGAAAAAATTTTCAAATTTATTGATCATTCAAGAGATGCAGATGAAAACAATGCTAAGATACTCTCTTATGCCAGAAAGAATGGCTATCACGAAGAAGTCAACCAATAACAAATGCTGGGGAGACTGGGGAAAAAGGAACCCTTCTCCCCTATTGGTTGGAGTGCACATTGGTACACCTACTATGTAAACCAGTATGGAGATTCGTCAAAAAGCTAAGATTGAAAGTTCCGTTATCCAGCTCTTCCCCTCCTAGGTATTTACCAAAAGAGCTGAAATTATTTTACCACAAAGATATTTGTGCATTCCTGTTTATAGAGGTATGATTTATCATAACTAAAGTTTAGAAACAACCAAAATGTCCATTAACTGAAGAATGGATTATAAAATGATGTGATTTTTTTACACAATGGAGTACTATACAGCTGTAAAAACAAGATAAATTTGTGGCCTGTGAGATAGCTCAGTGGTCTAAAGTGCCTGCTTAGGCAAGGACAAGCATTTGCAGACAACTGCGGCTCAATCCCCAGCACCTCATGCCATGCCAGTCCCACCATCAGGGCTGGCTGAGCCAGCAATAAATAAATAAATAAATAAATAAATAAATAAATAAATAAATTTTGAAGAAGAAAACAAGATAAATTGGAGGCTTTTGTAGATAAATGGATACAGCTAGAGACTATGTTGATACGTAAAATAAATCAGATCCACACGTGCAAACAATAGGCTAGTTTGCTAGTGTGAGAACCTGAAAGAGCAATTAAAATCTAAAAGGTACAACAGATACTGTGAGAGAAAAGTATCTGTTCAATGGGAAGGAAGAACTGGCAAGAGGAAAAGGACGAAGGAAAGAGGGGGAAACGATGTACTTAAGTGTGTATGCAGGATAGATTTAGATAATTGTGCTGTTGATTTCTGCTTGTCTTTTCAAAGGAGCAGTTTAATGCTTAAAAATTTTTATCTTTTACTCTTATTGTTTTCCTCTTTTGAATTTCTAGCTAACTTTTTACTATTTTTTTTCTTTTTTCTTAAACAAATCTTACATGTTTTATATCTGCTAATCTGAACTAATTTGAAGATAACGTCATATAATGCAGCAACCATTGTTGAATTCCTATTACTTTGCTTAGTGAAATTTTGTATCATTTCTAATACTGTCTTATGCTATCAGTATTTTGTATTCTCAAAAAGATAAAAAAGTAAAAACTGAAAGAGGGTGCATCCAGCATTGCAATTCCTGCTGACCACTGAGTGTCCCGCAAGCTGTGCCCACTTGACCTGTGATATAAATGTCACCATATCATAACTGAGTAGTTCCTTTAGTCACCATATGATGAGGGTGTATCAGAGGCTGTCTAGGTTATACAGCCAAATAACTGAGCATTCCTGTTGCAGTGACTTTCTCATGGAATGAATTAGTTATCACAAATTCTGTGTCATAAATCCAAAACTGTTTTTCTATTTCATAATGATATTTCATGAGGATTATTTTGCCTCACTAAATAAGAAGCCCACTAAATCACCATTAAGTGCTTTTAAAAGAAATTTATATTCTTTATTTATATTCTTATAAACTTTGATGATAAGGCTGGGGAGAGAGCTTGGTGCTCTAAGTGCCTGTCTGGGAAGCACAAGAACCTGGGTTCGATCCCAAGTACCACATAATGTGTCATCCTTGGAACGCTGGGAGCACTGTGCCGGCCTCCAAATCTGAGCATGGTGGTACATACCTGTAATCCCAGCATAGAGAAGCTGACACAGAAGGATCATGAAGAGTCCCAGCTGTGTAGTGAGACCTTGTACCAAACAAGCAAACAAACAAGTAAAATATTTTAAAAATAAAATAATTTCATGATAAATATGATCCTTACACAGACTCCTGTTACCTTGACTGTTCATTATGCATGGAATACTAACAATACCTCAGGTGAACTGCAAATCAGATAACAAAAATATAATGAAGATTCACCAGAGTTTACTCAAATAAATTTATTATTTAAAGAAAATTGTCTCCCAAACTGATATATACTCTCCAATATGTGTAAATGTATCACTAAATGTAGAGTGACTTTAAATTTAGATTGATGTTCATTATTTTAAATTACTTATTCTCAACTTCCATTTCAAAGTTCCTTGAGCCCTAACAGTTACAACTTTGTAATTAACAAATTTAACTTTTGGATAATGTCACTAGATAATGTCTTCCTCAAAAAAAAAAAAAAAAATTGGTTAACTCATTGATAGCTTGATTGTTCAGTATATCCAGTGTAAACTTCTAATTTTAATTAGATATTCTATACTGATGAAAAAAAGGTCCTATGATTTCGAAGCATCTTTTTTTTGTTTTGTTTTGTTTTGTTTTTTGTTTGTTTGTTTTTGCGGAACCAGGGATTGAACTCAGGGCCTTGCGCTTGCCAGGGAAGTGCTTATTCTACTGAGCCATCTCCCAGGCTCATTGAAGCATCTAAGTGTGAGAAATAATCTAAAGAATAATGCATAAAGAAAATGACTTGATGAAATTTTACTCTAAAAATATTGTTGAAAGTCTGTGTAACTACAAATCATAATTTTACAATTTTAATGTAAAACTTAATAGATGAAAAAAGTGTAACATTTTAATGAAACAAACTTCTAGATGTGAATTTTGGGCATTTCCAGAGATGATTGGCATTTAGACCAACAAACCCAGACTCGAGTTAGACTATGTTGTAGGTTTATACCTGAGATAGAATGAAAGGGGAAGAAGGAGGAAATTGTGCTGTTTTTGCAAGATTCACCCTGCTTCACTGTGTGTAGGCAGGTACTGCATTCTTAATCTCTTCTGTTCTACAATTTGTAGCCTTTGTGACTAACAAGCTATTGGATATTTTTGCTTTCCAGAATACAGGTAACTATATTCTCTTGTCCCTGGTAATATCGGTTGCCTAATAAACTCCATTTCATAATTGTATAGTGATTGTTAAGCTAGATTGTTAACGTGATTGGTTTGCAAACCACTTTTAATAAAGTTTTAATAAAGCACACTTTCCATATTTGAGAGGAATATGGGAAATTTTGGAGATCTGGGGTAGAGTAAGCCTAAAGTGATGTGAGTAGAGCCTGATGAGTGATTTTGGTCAGGGCTGGGATGATCAGAGTACTGAGGGGAATGTGGGCAGCAAAGACCAGGCTTGGGAAGCTTCATTAGGGAAAACCGAACTCCGTTGGATAGTGGACAAGGGATCACATGCACTGCATTCAAACCAAGCCAAACAAACTATAGATATAGATATAGATATAGATATAGATATAGATATAGATA
>NDGM011243675.1:6397-21045 GCA_002564305.1 Octomys mimax
ACACACACACACACACACACACACACACACTGTCTTGGCCTCCGTCACAACCTCCCTGAGACATAGGGAGCCTATGGAGCCAGAACTGGGGCCTCTGGGTAGGGCTAGGAGCCCTTGCTGTGCCACTTCCAGCAAGTCACCTCAGCTCTCCAGGTGCAATTTCTGCATCTGTCACATGGGGTGGGGGAGTTAGTTGGCTGGCATCCAAGAACCCATCCTGGGCTATGATTTCCACCTCAGGGACAGAACCAGCTCCTTGAAAGATAGGATTTCCCAGCAGACAGAAGGGGGCTCTGAGTGGTAGTGAGCTTCCCATCAAAGAAGGTATTCAAAGGATAGACAGAGACTCTCTCTCTCTCTCTCTCTCTCTGTCTCTGTCTCTCTCTCTCTCTCTCTCTCTCTCTCTCTCTCTCTGACGAGGTTCTGAAGCTACCTCAGATACATACATAAGTTCTATTGCTGGGGCAGGAGGAGACTGGGGGAGGGCAGGCCCAGTTGTGCCCATTCCAGAGAAAGGTAAGGCCAGGCTAAAGGAGAGAGGGAGAGAGAGCTCCTAACCTGGGTCCCATGGAGTCCTGAATCTGCACAGGGCTGGCAGGAAGCTGCCGTCCTTTGTGGAGCCAATGTCTGCCATGGGCTACCACCGGTAGCTACAGCCTGGACCCTGATCTCAGTCTGTGCACCCGGGGAGCTCTCATGGCCAAGGGGCATCAGCTGGGCTTTGCTCCAGAGGGGAGCTGCAGAGGAGTGCAGAGGGTGCAGGGCAGGGGGCCTAGTATCCTAGGCAGAGACAGGGGAGGGCTCCCGGGAAGAGCGGTGAGCAGTCCTGTCCAGAAGGGAGAAAGGCAGCCTCAAGGAATCCAAGAATCAGGAACACGTAAGAAGGCACTGGGAGCTGGCATGAGGGCCCCTGCCGGCAGTGCCAACCATCCTGGAGGCTACGGCAGGAGGAGGGAAAGTGAGAGGGCAGCCGGGGAAGCAACATAGTAGGCTCTGTCTGAAAACAAAATAAAATGTGAAACAGAAATGTCTAGGGCTGGGCCTCAGCCTCACTAGGATTCAGTCCCTGATACTGGCAAAAAGAAGGAGAAGAAAGAAGAGGCCAAGAAGGAAGATGAGGGAGAAGAAGAGGAAGGGCACGATGAGGCACCTGGCACATGAGGCCATTCAGTAAGAGACAACAGACTCTCCTTAAGCCCAGACAAGGAGCCCCAGCAGGAGGCCCCCCCCAAAAGCCCTCAGGTCCAGTGTAAGATCAGTGGCTCAGGACTCCTGTCCCCAAAGAGAGCAGCTGGGGATGTGTGGATCAATGACTGAGTGGGTTATTGAGCAATTCCTAAACAAAAACACCCTCCCATTTTTGTGGAGAAGCACCACAAAACCCCGCGTTCTCATTTGCATGTCTGTGGGGAAAGTTGTGGAAGAAGGCGCAGCTCACTGCTGGCTGGGCTGCCCCTGGGTGTGCTGGGAGGAGGGAGGAGCACTCACCCTGTACTCTGTAACCTTGTGTTTTGTTTTTCATAATGAGAACATATTATTTTGCAACATTAAAAACAAATTTTAGAAATGTAAGAAATGTTTAAGCTTTGCAGACTAATTAAAACTTAAGCATAGGCCACAGAAGATTCCCCCATTCTCCTCTCCCTGGGCAGGGACTGCCTCTACCAGAAAGTCCTTCTGGCCCCAGAGCCTACAACCCTCCAGCTGCACAGATCTCTACAGGGTGGGCTCCATGCGGGGCAGGGGCTGGCAGCCTCCTAGCTGCAGCGTGGTTCAGCACCACCTGCCCTGCCCTGGGAGCTGCCCCACCCCAAGGAAGCAAAGAGACAGGGTGGGCCTGGTCCCGAGCTGGTGAGTACCCACCCCCGAAAAGGGATTTTCCTGGCTTCTGTAGCAGCCCCTTCAGCTCCCAGGACGCGTGGGCTGCCTTCAGGCCCAACATATGTGGGCTCTTCTAAAACAGGGACAGGAAAGGAGGAGAAATAAAATCTGTTCCCCCAGGTCTGTTGTCTCAACAAGCATCGGCCTCCAAAAAACACTTCCCACAAAAGACAGTGGGGGCCAAGATGCAGAGGCAGTCCCAGGCTGCAGAAGGGTAAAGTGAGCCCCATCCCCACCACCCAGGACCTGAGGAGGAAGGCTGGCCCCCATCATCCTGCATGGGGCGGTTAGAGACAAAGCCAGGACCCCAGAACTGGAACCTGAAACCCCTGATTGAAACAGGAGGAAGAAAAATGGGCTGAAAGGGAGAAAAGCGGGAAGGGAGTGTTTAGGCCAGAGCAGCAGAGATAGAGCTGCAGAAGATTGAAGAGGAGAGTAGGGCAATTCACACATGGAGGACAGCGAGGGGCTCCTGGGGCTCGTGGTACCATGCAGCTGTCCAAGTGTGGATGTGGTGGATACTGTTCACAAAGTGTTTCTAATTTTCCACCTTCTTGGCAGGTAGCGGGACTCACTTCCAGTGACTGGAATTAAGTCACATGACCAGTTCTGGCCAATGACTACAAACAGAAGTGGCAAGGTCCCTTCTGGGTCAGGGCATGTAAGTGCCAGCAGAAACTCCAGCACCCTCTCTGCACAGCAACTGCTAGATCCAGGGTGGCAGCTGACCCCACCCCTCCCTCACCCCCAGCCAGGTCCTGCATGACTCAGATGAGTAGAGCTGACCCTGGCGGGACCTGTAGCAGAAACAAGAAATAAATCTCGTTTTAAGCCAATGAGACCAGAGCTCCTTGCTTTGGTAGAAGCACACTGGTTCTATCCTAACCTAGAAGAAAGTAGGAGCTTTGGTGCCAGAGAGCTCAGGCTGGAACCCCAGCCACTTCACTGAATGGCTTGGAGCAAGTCATTTCCCTCCAGTTCTCTGGGTCCCTTTTCGTAAAGGATGAGTCCCAAGTCCCGTGTGTGAGAGGCGTTTCCATTCCCGGAAGTGCAGCAGCTCTCTGCACTCCTGTTTGAGTGCTCCCAGGCCCTAGCCAAGATCGACAGGCTCTTGAGGAAGCTGGGAAGACAGCACATCTCTGGGGACCTCAGAGAAAATGTCCTGCATGGCACTGGAATGCTCTCCAGAGAGGTGCCCAAACCTGGGTGCTCATCAGATTCATCAAGGGAAGCTTAAGATGCAGATTCCTTGGCCTGACTCCCAGACTCAGAAGCAATAAATGGGAGGAAGCACTCAGAGATCTGAGATCAAGCTTGGAGGTCCAGATCAGAGAACTGCAGATGGTCTCCCCAGGCCTAGCAAGAGGGAAGCTGGCCAGAGCAGGCCCAGGCTGGTCCTGGTCCCCACTGGGCCCACTGCCCTTCTTTGTTCGGGAGAGGCTGCCCCACCCCCACGCTGGAGCTGTAAGAGACTTCCTTCCCAAGTAGCCCTGGCTGCATTTTAGATAAAAGCAGAACAGCGCACTCAATAATGCAGCTAGAACCCAGCTCACCTGCAGCCCCGCAACACTTCCCAGAAGGGGGCCAGCTAGATGAGCTAGCTGGAGGCCTGCCTCCTGCCGCTGCTCCAGCCCAGCCTGCCCCTCCCCCCCGCCCCCTCCAAGTCCTCCCCGTCCCCCCAGGGCCAAGGGGAGAAAAACACCAAAGGTGAATTTCTGATTAAAAACCAACCTTTGCTTATTGCCTTGCTGTTCTTGCCAGGGAAGAAACAGCTTCAGCTTGGGAATGTGTGTGCATGTGTGCTCAGGTGTGTGTCTCTGAACATGTGTGTGAGTCTGGGGCTATGAGAGTGGGTGTCTGCAGGTGTCTGTGTGTAGACTGCATAGGGCCTGGGTGACTGTGGGAGTGTGTATGTGTGCACACAGGATTACATATGTGTGCAGAGACGGATATGCAGGCTTACACATGGATATGCTCATGAGGATGTGTGACCATGTGTGTGTGTGTGTGTGTATACAGACAGGTTTTTTTAGTACAGAAGTCTTCTTTTTAAACTAATATCATTAGTTCGTATAATGGGTTCATAGAAAAAATTGGCTCTGGGAAGAATCATAAAATAAAAGACACCTTCAGATGGTCATTTTATTTGAAATTAAAGGATATAAATTGTTTGCCTTTTCAATGTTCTTTAATGCAGGGCCCAAGTCTTTCCTCTGCTTATAAGTCTACTGATTGGAGCTGTTTCATCTTCCTTGGGTAAACTAACTCCACAACACATCATCCTCGATTTCCAATTTCAATTTCTTTAAAGTGGAGTGAGAACTTAAAAGACTCTTGTAAAGTAATATGAGTGTCGTATCTTCTGGATTTTTACAATTTTGTTCCCAATCTTATCGTACAGTTGCTTATCCACACCTAATTTGACATCAATTTTTTTTAGCAATTCACCTTTATAGAGTTTTTCTAAAGACTTCAATTTTGCTTTACAGAAACAACTTTTTTGTGCACTCACAATATTTTGGTTTACTTATTATTTAATTGAATTACAGAATTTCAATAACAAGTGCCACAGGCAGAAACGAGTTTGGAAACAAACACAGCTGACTTTTTGTAAGCCTGTAACTCAGCCTGTGGGAGCAGAGGCCCAAGACAAAGACCCAGGGAGCAATGGGAGGTGACAATGTCTGAGTGTGACAGTGGGCAAGTGCACTGTATGCAAGGGGTGAGGGGAGGTGAATGGAGATACCTCCCCTGCATGTGCACGCGTACAAACAGCACGTACGTGCAGTGTATAGCCGTGTCCCGTTATTTGTGGGGATGCGTCAATGTCCCTGTCACTTACCTCCAGCAGGTAAGTCTCACCCCATACCACCAGGAACCATGGATTGTCTAAGCAATCCTCCCTCTGTGGAAGGTGGGTAAAGGTGACCTTGATGGTGGCAGGGTCCCTTCAGTAAGCTGGGCCCAAGGTGCTGGTGACACGATCTGTGTTTCTGGCCACAAGATACAGCTAGCAGCAGGACAGAGGCAGCATGTCCTGAGTGCCCATTCTCTGCCACTTCTTCCTTCAGGCTCCCGGTGACCAGGGAGATACAGATTATTTTCTTCTGGGCCACAGATGAAGAGACTAAGATTCTGGGAAGTGCGGGCTCCTTGGGCTAGACAAGGCTGGCCTTGGGCTGTAGACACAGCTCTCTCAGGCCCATCGCTGGCCGGGACACACCCCAGGAGGTTCAAGTGCCCACCAACTTCCTGTAAAGCATGGTTGAGACCCTCTCGTGGACGGCAGCTTTCTTCTCATGGGCATCTACGGATCTGAGAGGGTAGAAATGCGGCTAGGGCCTGGGTGAGGGCCCGGAAGATGGATCTGGGGCTGAGATCAACCTGGCATGCCCTACTAACCAACCCAGGGCTCACACTGGCACAGTTTTCTGGATGATTTCAAGCAACCACATCCAGCTGGGCATTGGATGCTGGCATCAACCCTTAGGAGAGAGGAGGAAAGGCCCCTCTTCCCCATTTTGCAGATGAAAAAATTTTCCAAGAGGCATCACTAGCCATCTGACAAAGCCTGGACATGACCCCACACACCCTTGCTCTCTTCACCAGCTCCCCTGCAGCATAGTGCCTGGGAGGCAGCGAGCCCAGAGGAAAAAGCACTCTTCTTACCAGAGTTGCCAGATAAATGACACACAATTTCCTAGCAGAGGCATGTTCCAAATATTGCATAAAACATACTTGTATTTTAAAATATATTTGTCATTTGATATTCAAATTTAACAAGGTGTCTCAGATTTTTATTTCTTTGAATTCTCTTCCATTCACCTACTCCCAAACCTCCTGAGGAGGCTTTTGGAAAGGAATGCTACCACCACCACTGCCGCCGCTGCCGCCACCACCACCTCCACCAGGGAAGAGCCTGGGGGGCCTGGCTTCAGAGTGCTCTGGAGCTCTTGCTCCTGGGTGTATGGCCTTGACAAGATCGATCACCTCTTTCGAGCTTCCTTTTTTCATTGAGGGGTCGAGTATTAAATAAGAGAATCCACTTAAAATACTATGTCCTGTCTAAGTCTTCCACAAAAAGGAGCCATTATTATTGTTACTGTAATTATTTACCAGGTGGTGAAATGAAGGCCTGGAGTGAATTTCTGATTAAAAGCCAACCTCTGCTTACTGCGTTGTCTGTCCTGGCAGTGGCTTGCTGCAGATCACCAAGAGTCAGTGGCAGCCCTCAGGCCTTCTGTGTCCCCGCCCTGGGTGCTGTCACTGCCCAGCTGCTTTACTATGTGTTGCCTGGGCAGCCAGGACCCAATTACCCATCCTGTCTACCCTCCTGCTGGGGCACCCCCTCCCCCAGAACCCATGGACAAGTGACTCAGAGCAGAGCCACAGTCTGGATTCACTCGCTGCTCCTCTCAGTGTCTACAGGTGAAAGATGGTCCTTACCCCCTCTTCCCTTGCAATCTCAGGGTGCTGTAAGCCCCCACTCTGCAGCAAACCTTTCCTAACCTTAGCTCCTCAATCTTGAAAGTTCAGGATGACGAAGGAGAGGAGTACCAGTAGACCAGGCCTGGCAAAGGACAAAGGAATGTTGCAGGATCTTGACTTCTGACCTTGCTCCTGATAGTACTGTGTGGAGTGGTCAGGACAGACCAGGATTTATCTAAGCCACTCCATGGGATTACGGAGGAGCCTCAGGGAGGAACTATAGTGTCCCTCGCTGTGTAAGGCTATTGCAGTCCCTGCTGGGCCCCACCCACCGGGCTCTACCAGGGCTGGCCTAGAACTCCCTCCCTTCCTTCTCCATCCCAGCTCCCCATCTGCAACTCTAATGAGCCTCTGACACTTCCCATCTGCTCCTCTCTGGCTTCCTAGGGAAAGAAGAGAAGAGGAAATACCAAGCAAGGTAAAGCAAGAGAGCAGAGTGAGTCCAACAGTCCCGACACCTGCCAGGGGACCACCTAGAAGCCTCCTGTACATCAGCTAGGGACCCCTCCCGCCCATAACCCCAGAGTTCCCACCCTCAAAGGAATGAAGGTCTGTGGGGTGGGGTTGTGGCCACTCTGTCCCACTCAGACCTGTGGACCCAACAGCTGGAAACCTTTAGCTCCCAGAGAGTCTATCTCCGGAAAAGAAGGCACAAGCCTCCCTCTCAATGCAGAGATTCCTAAGGTGCCTTCTTTCCCCACCCCCACCTTCACCTGCTCTTAGATGAGGAACAGAGTGAAACTTGTAACCTAGGCTAGGGTCCACAAGCAGTAGGGCCAGCCCAGCCCCCTTCCAGCAGGTCACCCTTGGCTCCTGCTCGCCTATGCTGCCATCTTTTGGGCACTGGAGGAAGTGGTGCATGGCCCAGGAACCCCAGGGGTGCCCACGCCAGGACCCATCCTTTAAGGATGGGCCAAGCACAGAGGTGTGCTGGAGGCACTTGTGGACACCACCTCACTCCAGGCATCTGTATGGCCACAGCTGTTGCCTGGCTTCTGCTCCCGGGGTGATCCCTTCAAGAAACACAGGGCCTTACAGAAGGGAACGTGACATGTTGGGAACTTATACAGGACTTTGAGTCACCTGTGCAGCGGCTTCCTTGCAGATGATATTGCCCACTTCGAAGATAAAGACACAGACCTAGGCAGGTAAGAGGTAACTGGGAACCATTCACTGAGTAGGATTGACTTCTACTCTGGCAATTTTCCTGGCTTTGTTTCTGTAAGGAGTTCACTCAGTGTTCAAATAATCACTGAAATGCTAGTCCTGTGTTAGGTAGAGGAAGACACACTGTGTGCCAGGGTCTGTGCCCCACCTGACAGGCAGCCCACAGACAGGGAAGCCCCTGCCCTGGGCATACTCCCAAGGGGTGCAATGTGGGCTGGACTTCTGGCCTGGCACACTCCCTCCAGGGCCCACACCAGGAAGTCTCCCAACTTTCATGGACCATGAGGTCCTTGTGAGAAGTTACCAATGGTGACAGCAACGTCACCAGAACCATCCACCTCTGGGACTGACTCTCTGGCCCATCATGCTTCTTAGAGGACTCTATCCTAGGCTGTGCAGCCAGGCTAAGAGACAAGAAGAGGCTCACCAGTCCCCACAGCCGAGCAGCCCTCTCCTCCAGAGGAGACACCTCTCCCTGGCACAATAACAACCACTTCAGTCCTGGCCAGGGTGGCAGTATGTAGTCATCCTGGGTCTGAAGAGTGAATGAGTGGGCAAGTTAAGGAGCTGTTCTTACAGGAACTGCCAGGCATAGAGGCCAGAACTTCCCTGCTGCACTCCAGCCTGCCCAGATCCAGGCAGGGAGCTAAACTGCTAAGAAAGCCCAGTGCCCCAGCAGCCAAGTCCCAGTGCTGCCACTCTCTTGCTGTGTGCCCCGTGGCAGCCCTCATCTGTGCCTCAGGATCTCCACATGTGTAAATGAGGGTTGAGCTGCTTGGGTGGCCTTGTCATAGGGGACAAAGGCCCTTAGTGTCTGTGAAGTGGACTAACCCTACCCAGCCACCCCGACTCTCTCACCTTCTGGACCTCTGTCCCCAGGATCAAAGGTGACATCGTAAGTGGAGATCTGGAAGGATCGCTGCCCCCCACACTCATGCATGCTCTGACATACACAAGAGAGGGTTACATAAAACATGCACACATGAGCCTGAAGCCACGTGCACACACACAAGCACCTGTGTGTACACATACGCATGCACACACACATGCACACACACTCATCTGTGTCTATGCCCTTTGCTCAGTGCTGCAGAGCCTCGGGAGCAGGTTTAGGGACACACTCAAGTTATGAAATTGATTTCTCTAGGAACAGTTGGAATTAGTTTTAATTATCTTTATCTTTCTTCCAATTGTGCTCTCAGCCTTCCTCTTGCTTTTTAATTCATCACTATTGACTTCCCCACAGGCACTGGAAGGGGGTGGCAGAGTAGGGCAGGCAGTGTGGTCATTTTCAGGAAAAATAAATAACAGCAGCAGTAGTCAGGCTCCACCTAGCTCTTCCTCTGCACCAGAGAAGCCAGCCTCTCCCAGACAGCCAGAAGAGGCTTCCCGCACACACAAATGCACACACATCCAGACCTCCTTCTCCAGGAAGTCCTCCCTAATGGGGACCAGGAGGTGCTATGACATGATGCCTTCGGTTTTGGGCATCTTACACGTGTGCTTCTTCAGAACAGCTCCCTGCATTCCAGAGGCTCAGGCCCCTGCCGCATAGCCTTTCCATCCCGCCCTCTCCCCACCATGCTCCTCCCAAGTCCCTGGACCGCCCTCACCACGATGTGGGCAGAGCCTGGGGTTGACCAGCCTCAGACACCAAGGAAAGAGTGGGCAATAGATCAATAGTTGTGGAACGAATGAATGAATAAACGGACAAATGAATGAATGAATGGATGAATGAATGGCTCTGCTTTGCTATTCGCCTTTGGAGTCCAGCAATCTGCTCACTGGTTCAGCTGACGCTGAGAGCCAGAGGAGCTCCCAACTCTGTGCAAGGCACTGAGTCACAGAAGTGAACATTGAGCTGGCCCGACCCTCACGGAGCACCCCGCCTAGCTCAGCTGCTGGCTGGGTAGGCGTCCTCCAGCTGAGGCCCGAGATAGATCTGGTGGAAGGACACAATGGCCAAAGCGTTTGCTTCTAAAACCTTCTATGTAGGCAAGTCTCCATTTTCTTGAAATGGGAGGGTGTCTTCACTCCTGTCCTGACTCTAGAACTCGGACCCTAGTAGGCGTGTCCTGTCCTGTCCTGCCGGGACTCCCACAGCTGTGCCCACAGCCCCTGCAATGCTGGCTGCCTCAGTGAGCTGGGTGGCGGGGAAGTGGTCACTCCCCCACGGGGCAGTCGCTTGCGCTGTAGAGGGGGAGCCCATCCCGCTGCAGAAAGGTGCCAGTGCTAAGTGCCCTGCGGCGCTAATATTTTATGATTAAAAACCATTAAGGTTTAGACCGTGAAAATCCGAGGGACACAAAATCAATGGCCCAATATTGCTTCCCCCGGTAAGTTGTGTAAATATTGTGTCTTTTATTGTCTGGCCGATGGCAAGAGCGCAGATACAGGTGCAGATTATACTAATGAATCCCTCTCGTCCCAGTCCTGAGCTGGTAGAATTAGCGTCCTGACTCGGGGAGGCCTGCAGAGGCTGGTAGGTTGGACACAGGAGAGCCCAGCGGGTTGGCTCGTCCACCCCTCCCCTCTGACCCCATAATCCCCTCCCAGCCATCCAGCCCATTGGCCAGAGGCAGCGCCAGCGCCCCGGCCCCGCCCCCTCCTTGTGCCTCTCCCACTCTAATCACACTGACTTGCATGCATCACACGGTGACGGTGACGTGCTCTCCTGACAGCCCGTCCATCACCTGCTCTGCCATCTGCTTGAATTTGCATATTTAATCACGATCTGTCTTGTCTCTTCTGGTCGCTCAGAATAGGGTACAGAGAAGATGATTTCAGGGGCTGCTCCCATCTCTGTAGGAGAGAAGTTGATGAGTCTCTCCTGTCCAGAGACGGACAGAAGGATACTGGGTGCCTTCTCCCTCCCGAGGATGGGGTGAGGGCGTCTTTCCCCAGGTCTGGAAGGAGTTGGAGGCATGCTGTGGGCCTTCTTGTGTCTAGCAAGAGTGGGCACCCGAATTGTCTCCCTCTCCTTCCAGTCCTCGATGCTTCCTCTCAGGAAAGAACAGGGCATCGTGACTCTAGGATCAGATACACAAGCCTCCACCCTGCCCTCATGTGGAGGGGAGTTGCAGCCCCGTCCAAGGCTCCTTCTAGCAGAGCCTCAGAGGCTGCCTGGGTGGCCCAGCACAACTCCTGCACTGGGAAGGTGCTCAAACATCGGAGGTCATGCACGCAGGAAGGAAGAAGCATCAGCTGATGGGAGGCATCTGGGCTGCTGTGGCCAAGAGGAAAGCAGGACAGATGTGGAGAGAGGGGCTGGTGGGACCTAGTGGTGACAGGTGAGCAGGGGTGAGTGGGGGATCTGGCCTACTGTGATAGCCACCATCTAGCATATGAGAACAGCTGCTGACGTAGCAGACAGCTGATCGCCAGGGACCAGGCAGGCAGAGTGAGAACAACTAAGCTCAAGCTGAGATGCAGCTCAGCTGGTACAAGGTCATCCTGACTAACACTGGGGAGTAGGAGCTACACTCACTAGGAGAGACTGCCGGAAGAAGTCAAGGGACAGCTGGGCTGAGTGGGGACAGCTGAGTTGAGGAGGGGACAGATGGAATGAGAACGGGACAGCTGGACTCAAAAGGAGATAGCTGGACTAAGCTAGGGACAGCTGGGCAGAGAAGGGAACAGCTGGTCTGAGGAAGGGACAGCTGATCTGAGGGAAGTATAGCTGGGACAGCTGTGCGAAGGAGAGGACAGCTTGGCTGAGGAAAAGGCAGCTAAGATGAGAGGACAGCTGGGGTGAGGGGGACAGCTGGGCTGAGAAGACACCTGGGTTGTAGAAAGAACAGCTGGGCTCAGGATGGGTCAGCTGGCGGAGAAGGGGACCACTGTGATGAGGAAGGAGACAGATGGGTCGAGAAGAGGTCAGCTGAGATGAAGAGGGGTCAGCTGCTCTGAGGTGGGCATAGGTATGCTGAGGTGGGTACACCCAGGCAACAAGCAGACAGCTGGGCTGAGATCTCCATTGTCCTGGCCTGTATCCTCCTACATCCTGAAAGTGCCTCCAGAAGGCCTGGCCAGAGTCTGACCTGGATGCCTGCAGGCCACAGCGGGGGCAGGTCCCCATGGGAAGCTTGCTCTATCCCCACCACAGACTCAGAGGCTGGGGATGTGGTGCAAGTGCACTTGGAGTACAGGGTCTTGCCTGTCACCGCTCCCCCACCCCAAGACTCACCCAGGCCACAAATGACCCTGACTCTTACATCAGTGTTAGCATGAAGCAGGTCCTAGAATGGTGGTCAACCCAGACTCTCATTTTCCAAGTGGGAAAATAGACACAGAGCAAGTCCTGAGTTCCAGAGGTGGTGGTGGGTGACAGAACCAGGCCTCAGATCCATCGGCCCTCCACCACTGTGGCAATCAGCTCAGCTCCCATGATAAAATGACCTGGACTGGTAGTTGAAGCCACAGACATCATTTGCTCACCATTTTGGAGGCTGGAGGTCAAGGTCAAGGTCAAGGAACCAACGCCATGGGAGTGGATGTGCTCAGTTGCTGGCTCACTGGGCATTCATGGGACCTCTTTGTGCAGCTAAGGAGGGCCCTCCCTCTCTCCCTCCCTCGCTCTCCCACTCCATGATGCTGGAGTCAGAGCTTTGCACAGGAACTCCTGGAGGACATAGTCCAGTCCACAGCAATCCCACCTGCCTCGACTGTGACACCTGCAGCTCTTGCATGGTCAGAAACTCCTTCTCAGAGAAAAGGCTGAGCCCCTCTCCTGATTCCTGGCCCAACAGCAGGAATGGAGGAGCTGCCCTTGGCAGAGGTCCAAGAGCTCAGCAGCTGAAGGAACAGGAGAGCCCCTACCTCCCTCCCATGTGCCAGTCACTTTTCTCACGTCACTTTATTTGATCCTCCCAATCAACCTGTGCCTTGAGTGATTTAAGTCTATTTTTTCAGATGGGGAAACTGAGGATTACAGAGGTTTAGTGACCTGCCCACCGTCAGATGGCAATCTGGGACTGAGTGCACACAGGAGTCAGTTCAGTTCTGGGCTTTCCATCCTCAGCCTGCAGCTTCCTGGTGGCCTTGTTGGAGCCTGTGGCACTGTCCACGCCACACTCAATTCCCCATCTGGGCTCCTGGCTCACTTTTTCACCCTCCCTGTTGAAAAAAACCAGGTCCCTGGCACATCTGTCCCCCAGTCTCTCCAGCCTTTGCCACATGAGCTGTGTCTGTGTGTGTGCAATGTGTCAACACTATGCAGAAGTGTGTGCTATGTGTGTGTGTGTGTGTGTGTGTGTGTGTATGCTTCACTGCTGGTGTGTCATGATATCAACAAATAAATGTCAACACCACCAATGTGCTTGTGTCTTCCAGGGTTAGGCCACCAGCCTGGCAATGATGTATCACTTGGATATGCTCAGGGTGTGGACCAGCAAGTGTGTATCCATACGAATTATGTCAGGAGGTGTGGGCGCTCAGACCAATGGTGTGCCCGCCTGTATTTACATGTGCATGAGCACGTCCTGTGTCTCTGCATCAGTACTGTGTGCATGTGCATTGCTGTGTGCATGTTTGTCCATCAGCACTGTGGACACGTGCGTGCCTGTGTTGCACACGTGTGTGTCAGAATGGGATCTGCAGAAGTGCCAGCATCGGTACATGAGCACAGGTGAGTCTGTGCTGGCTGTCTGTGTTGTGTGTCTGTGTGCGTTCATTGTGTGTCTGTTTTGTCAGTGTGGACTGTGTGAGAGTGTTACTGTTGAGCATTGATGTAGATGAGTGTCACTGGGTTCATGTGTGAATCAGTGATGGCTATGTGCCCAGCAGTGTGTCAGAGGGTTGGTGCAATCCATGTCCGGATTGTACCGGCGCTGTGTGCACACATGCACCAGGGCTGTGTGAGTTCCTGGGAAGATGCCATGGGTATTATAAAGAAACCTGTGTCAGGGATGGGTGTGTACATCAGTCAGCACAGTGCGCATGTGTGTGTCAGTGTGGCCACATGTGGGTGTGAATGTGCCCAGGCGCGTGTGTTCATGTGCTTCAGTGTTGAGCGTGTGTGTGAATGTACACATATGTGCTGGCACTGGGTGATTGTGAATGTCGGCATTGTGTGTGCCAGCTTCCAATGAGGATGTGTGTATGGGATGTGCGTCAGTGTGGAGTGGTTGGGTAGACAAGTGTCACAGTGTTCTGGTATATGTGTGAGTGACAGGCACTGCGTCCCAGGCTCAGCGTCCTGGGCAATGTCAGCATCTCGCGTGTGTGTCGCGTGCCGCGTGGGTAATGGGTACACAGGGGGACTGCGTGCCAGGCTGAGGGAGCCAGGCGGGGCGCCACCTGGGCCCAGCGATCTGCGCGCGCCTCTCGCTGACTGGCACCCGAGTTAATAAGTGTTGCTTTTCTCCTATTCTACTCAGGTCTGTGATGGAAAATCCTCGGGCTGGAAGTGAGCCCCAAATCGATAGTCCATTCCATTTAACAGGGTGGCTGTCACCATAACGAGATAAAAGTGGATTAGCTTCTGCGCGGCTGCAGCGGCTGCAGGGAGCCATCTGCTCCCTGCACAGCACCGGACGGACCCGGAACCTGATCGAGGGGGCCTCGCTGGCTGGGACGGGCATGAGTCACAGGGGCTGGATCTGGGAGGGGTTGGGGGGTAGGAACTATGTGCTGGGGATGAGCACTGCACAAGGAGGGGACAGCACGGGATCAGGGTCAGCTGATTGGAGCTAAGGAGCCTGAGCCTTCTGGGACCCGCGGGGGCGGACCACGCTGCCAAGGTGCACTTGCGCGAGGCCCCTTCTGGCTGCCCTGGGGGCCGCTGGGAGCGCACGAAGCCACTTTGAGGAAAGCCCCCATGCCACCCCTTCCCCAAAGAACCCAGAGAGAAGAGGCTCCTGCACCAAGAGGAATGCAGGTTAGACGTCAGAAGAACTTCCTCGTCGTGAGGGTGAGCTCTTTCACTGGCAGATGTCCAAACCTTTGCCTTTTCAGGATTTGTCCTGGCTTTACGTATATGACGCTGGGTATCAGCAAATCGCAGTGAGGTTTGTTCAGCTACATCCTACTCCATGAGTAGGCTTGCTCTCTCTGTCTGTCTGTCTATCTGTCTGTCTGTCTGTCTGTCTGTCTCTCTCTCTCTCTCTCTCTCT
>NDGM011243680.1:2091-21983 GCA_002564305.1 Octomys mimax
GGGATTGAACTCAGACCCTTGCACTTGCCAGAGAAGTGCTTATTCTACTGAGCCATCTCCCCATCCACTTTGGGCCGTATTCTAATAGCCCCTTTCCAGAGTATAGGGAAAGACAGAATCTGAGAGGAGGACAAGAATTCTTTTTAATTTCATCAAAAGAAAGAGTTAAAACAAGGTCCCTTATAGTGTAAGGTGGAGAAGAGAGCCTCGAATTCTCCAGATGCCAAAACCAGGCTAAAAGGCTCTATTTCCTCCCTAATGCCTTTCTCAGAGCATGGTGGAAATGTTAAGGGGTGTGCCCGTGGGGGAGGTTAGGGAGCCCAGGAAAGGATCCCTCCCTCCAACAGGCGTTGTTAACAAAATAAAAGAAAAAAAAAGAGAAATAAAAGTTGGTTTCTCTTATTAAGCGCCATCTGTGCTCAAAACATACACGAAGGAGGGAAAGCTGTAGGCGCCGAGCGAGCCGCGGGTTCTGATTCGGTTGTTTACCATCAATCAGGCCGTTGCTTGGCAGACACTGGATGGTTATGAGCCCGAACAAGCTGAAAGGGGCAGGAAAAGAAGTGGAGGCAGCATTCTTCCTATTTAAAGCTGCATCGCTGGAAAAAAGTTTTCGCAGACTGTGCGGGAGCTGGTGCTGAAAAGGGGGGTTTGCCGAGGCTGCCCCGGGCTGGTGCTGAAACTAGAGCCCACCGCCCACTTCATGGTGCTACCGTAACCTCAGAACCTTCTCTGCACTCCCGGGAGGACCCACATGTCTAATATTTAGATATGATGGCAAACTGGGTGGAAGCAAGACCTCTCCTCATTCTTACTGTTTTATTAGGGCAATCTGTCTCAATAAAAGCCCAGGACGAAGGCGAGGACGGTGAGTTCGCTGCCTGCTTTGCTCGCGGCGTTTATTGCATGGTTTGGGAATGTTAACAGAGGAGGCTCCGGCTGGAAGCGCGAGAGGGGGCTGCGCGATCTGCACCTGGGAGCGGGCTCCCCACACGCTCGCCCGGGCTGTTTGCAAATCCGTAGCTTTTCTCCCTCGACCACTGGAAAGATGCTGCTGCTGCCGTGCCTGGGAAAGCTTAGGCTCGCTCAGACCGTCCTTTTGCCCGCATGTGGGAGTAGAAAGTTTAAAGAAGAGCCCTGAAAAGGGAGCTAGAAAGACAGTTTTAGTTAGAAGAGCTCTGTCCTGTGGGCCAGAGCTTTCGCAGCAAGGAAAAGCCGCTGCAGAAGCTGGGTAGGGTGGAGTCTTTCTTGCACGAACTTCAGCTGCTTCATAAAATTCTTTGTTTAGAAAAACCTCGGTGGCGAGGCTCATAGTTCTGATTTTTCTTTGTGTTCTGCTTCTCACTCTTGTCTCTGTACAGACTCACCCTTCTTTTACCATCTTCAGCTGAGATGAAGGTCACTTTTGCTTTCTGAGAGGGAGACTCCTTCATCGCTCCCTGACTGAGAGGCTGATCTAAGCCAGATTTCTTAAGCAGGGGTGCTTTCCCACCCTGCTCCTTGATTATCGGGACAATGTGTTTCCTGGGTGGGTGGAGGGACACAGGAGATCGGCGTGCCTTATGTATGACTTGTGTGATGTGGAGTATTTGAGCATTTCTAGTAGACCCAGCTTTTATGAAAAGATAAATTTTGCCTGCTTACCCAACTTTTCCTATGTGGTTCGCCTGTGTTTGGGTTGGGTTTTGTGATTAAGCAAAAGTGCATAGCTGACAGAGAATACAAGAAAATGTATTAACTAGTTCTGCAGATTTTTAAATCTTTATTTTTGAGTGTTGAAATTTCAAACACAGGCCAATACTTTCGTAATAGGCCATTATAGATTTCCATCCTATTCCCACCCATCTCAAGCTTCTGATGCAGCATATTCATTAACCCGTCGATTACCTTTGCCACTGCTTCTGGGTAGTTTTGCCGTAAAGATGGTTAGAAGAATCTGCCTGGAGAACCCAAGTCTAAAAATGTTAAGAGTGAAAATAAGAACTTGGAGGTAAATATTCAACAGTCTCTCTAGAGTCCCATAGAGGGAGCACTTTCTAGGTCTGGAAAATTGATGTTACTTTTTCTGTTTCACAAAAGGAGGCAATTCATAAAAGGTAAAAATTCCCTGAGTCTCAACGAAGTGGCATGAAGAGCTTGTGTTGTTCAGGAGGGTGATGAAGATAATTCAGTAGAGAGTGGAAGTTAAAGATTAAATGCAGAAAGGCGACGTTAAAAATAGGAAAACTGATTTTATCTCTTCTTCCCCACCAAAGGGACCAACTTTTTAAAACTTCCAGTGAACTTTCTCATCCATTCAGATTAAAATTATTGACTTACTTCTGAGTGCATGAGCAAATCAGAGGACTACTTCAAAAGGCAGATATGACAGGCTTTGTGTTTGCAGATTTTCCACAGAGCTGTAGTTACTCTGAAGGAGTAACTGAAAAAGTAGCACAATTCCTTCCTTCTTAATTTATATAAATGTTAAGAATGTGATGCTTGGTGTCAGGAAATTCTCAGCTCCTCTCCCCTCCGCACAGTAGTGGGTATTGCAGACACCAGATTTTATAGAGAAAGGATAATTTCTTGGGTATATATTGTAAAAGGTACATGCTTCCATTTTGTTAGTCAATGCAAAATAATATATGTGAAATAATGGCACTGCTAAATAAAGAGATATGATCCTAATAAAAGATAATGCAGAAAAGAATTTCAGAATCCGGTATATCAGAGCTACGTAGGTCATATTAAATCTACTTACCATGAATATGCTGGTTCAGTCTGACATTGAATGCAATACTTCATTTCTCATGTTCAGGCATGCCACAAGCCTCATAAAAGTGTTAAAATATAGAAACTATATGGGATTTTGAGTTCAAGGAAGAGCAAGCTAGTTAACACTTTAAAGAAATATCTGAGGCACACATGTCAAGCAGGTATGAAATTTTATCTACAACTAAGTCACATATTGTAGTATCTACTGTATGTACAAATATGTTCCCTTGGAAGCGTAGAGAACTTTTATTTTATGTAAGTATATATTTATAAGCTTTTGGATTTTTTGAACATTTTCTTAAATATTTCTGTGATTATGGGCCAGAAATGTAAATCATAAAAATAGTTTCTGACTGATAGAAATATATATATATATATATAATATCATGTATGATAGAAGAAATATATATCATAAAATAATATACATGTATATATATGATAAAATAAATACATTTTGGGCATTTTAGGTCAAGGTAGTATTAGTTTTCCTAAATTTTAAGAACTGTTTTGATTTTTAAAAAATTCATAGCAAACTGAAAGAAAGTTGAGCAGTTTGTGTTGACTAGTTAAAGCTGAGTAGCAAAAATCAGAGTCAATATGACAAAATTAGCTTCTACAGTTTTTTCTGAAAAGCTAAGATGTTTGTGTGTGTGGTGAATGTGGGGGGCACTTGGGAAGGTCCTATTTATTTATTTATTTATTGTATGAAAAAATATTAGCTCATTTATAGTAAATTATATCTCCCTAAATAAAAGTCCAGGTTAGGGAGCTATATATGTTCTTGTTATTAGAAGTAGGCATATTTGATCTTAGAAAGCAATTCTGGGTGTGAATCATTGTCATCAACAGAGGATCAATGGACAGAAGGAAGGCACAGAAATGTTTTATTCTATTTCTGGGTACTGTAACCTTCCATGCTTTCAGTGGCCAGGCAGGGCACAAAAACAAGTGAAGCACAGAGTATTTGCTCAACAGTGAGGAGTGGGGGCTTGTGGGGAATGAAAGATGTGCGTCCACTTTAAGGTTTCAAAATTGACATTTTTTAGAGAGTGCTGAACAAGCCAGATGAAACATTGCTGGATGCCACGTTTGGCTCATGGGCCGGACATTTACAACAGCATGTGCAACCCTACATTGATCTCTTGATTCCAAGCCAACTTCTGATTCTCAAGAGGACAGGAGCCCACAGTCCTTCCTAGTCTGTGGTCTCCATTTCAGTGATGTTATATCTGCCATTTGTCCCTTTGTGCAAAATACAAACATGAAAAAAACCAGGCTCTTAACACTCAATAATACTCAGTGGCATCATTTTAAAAGCAGCACAGGGTATGAATAGATAGCTTAAAATACTTGGGTTACATATAAATTGTTTTAAACTAATCACTTTTGAAATAGATACTTTGGGTCATGTATAATAATCAGATTTTTCTTTTATAGTGTTTTAATTTAGGTCCAATTATATGTAGCGCTGCCAAGTTTATACCAAAAAATATGTAAACCTTTTTTCTCCTGATGTAAAGAAAAGCTTTTGACTAGGTACAAAGCTATCAGGGACCACATTTTTCCTAGGCCTCTAGTCTCTTGGGGTATGATTTTTTATTTTCTTGGTCCTACAGGGCTGCCGGAGCTCTAGCCATTACGTGTGTTTCCCAGGCATCAGAATAGAGGATGAGAAGCAGAAGCTATCTATTTCTCCTCTTTCATGGAGACTTCCATGTCTTTATAATCACTAAATTTATACATAGTCAGCCAGAGTTTAGTCATATGACCACATAAAGCTGCAAGAGAGCCTCAGCAATGTAGCCTTTTCGAGTCTTCCCGGCAATGTGCTCCACTCCATAGAGCCCTGCTGTGAAGGATACAAGGAAGAATGACAGCTAGGAGGCAACTTTAGTCTTGACCATGAGCATATATGTTGGTTCTTTTTTTTTTTTTTGTGGTACCGGGGATTGAACTCAGGGCCTTGCACTTGCCAGGCAAGCACTTATCCTACTGAGCCATCTCCCTGGCCCTTATATGTTGGTTCTTGCAGCAGAATAGATCTTAATGGTGTTATAGTGGATCCACTCTGGTTTTTGTTTATTTCTGAGCAGACTACACAGCCAAGAACACTGGACGATGCTGAAATATTTGGATGCATTTTCTTCGCTGCTTCCTTTCAGATCAGTGTGGATGTAGCTATTGTTTTTATCCCAACAAAAACAAAGGTTTAATTTGAAGGATCTCTTTCTACACCAGTAGATCCATAAACTGATGAATTGATGGAATTAAATTGACCAATGCAATGTATACTTTGACCCGAACTCAGGTTAGTTGGTAAGCAAGGCATGGATCAGTGTTGAGCTAGCTGGCTGTATAGAGAGCCACCTGGAGATCCTGATGCAGGTCCTCGGCTTCCTCCTTCCCGCGTAACCTGATTGTGTAGGTTCTGCTGTGTTGTGGAGATCTGTTTGCTGCCACAGCCTGACAGGTGTCTATGACTCACACTGGTGACCACCGTACTGCACCTTGGACCTACACTCCTTTGTTCCAAGGCTTCCCATTATGACTTTGGCAGTGTCTTACGATTCTAGTTATTCCTTGCTCTTAAAACCCTGCCTCAAGCTTGTAGGTAAACTGGTATGAATTCTCCATTATTTGTGTAAAAGCCCAAATTCCTTTCGCGATGCCTTAGATGAATTATTCTGCTATTCTTATGCATTTCGAGGTGAATATATAGTTTTCATCTCCAAACTTTCCTTTTACACTTGCAGTACTATCACCTGAAATCCATTGTGTTGACCACTCCAGACGCGGACCTACTGCAGAATGGGAGGCAAATGTAGAAAGAGGCGGTTTTGTTTTGAAAGTCTAGGATTTAGAAGATTAGAGTCAGGCTAATCTATGGTCACAGAATGGATCTTTTTTAACTATTGTGTACAGTTTGCCCCAGGTTGAAGGATAATTCATGTATCATTACTTAGTCCTATGTGTCATTTGTAAAATGTTTGAATATGAACTTTTTCTGATTTGCTCTGAGATCACAGCACTGAAAACTGATGAAAACTGTAGACTTATATATAATATATACATATATATGTGGGATAATCAAAATTTATGGTGAATGTGCACATAAAATTTTACTACAGTAAAAGGTGCATTGTCATCAATCCTCCTCCAAGTACTCCCCCTCACTTGAACATACTCCTCCTGTTGTTCTTGTAATTTTTGGAAGCATTTCTGTAATTCCTCTTTCTTGAGCGTCTTTACAAGGTGTGATAAAAATATGGTAAATGCTGCTGCCAAGTGCCAGCCAGTGGAAAGGCACATCTATAAAAACATTATGGTACTCCTTGCCCACCTTATTCTCTGGCTCTAGCGTCATCCTATTATTTGTTCTTCCCAAAAGTCAACATGGCCATGATAAGTAAATGTTTTGAATCAGTTCAGGGCATCAAGGCAGCTAAGACAGCACAACTAAGGAGAGTTACAAAAGAAGAACTTCAGAACTACTAGAATGTGGCCAGAACAGTGGGAAAAGAATGTTCTGAGCTTATGTGTGTGTGTAGGGAGGGCCTTGTGGTGATATGTCTTCTGCTTTAATATATTTTTGAAATGTAATATTCACTGTATGCTTCATAATAATGGTGAGGGAAAAGATTAACCATTTTAATTATTAATTAACTGTGTAAGTATAAGTTTGGGCAATTTCATAAGATTATACATACACATAGATCTTAGAGTTAGATACTATATTCTTTTTTTTTTTTTTTTAGTGTTTTCAATGATTTATATCCATGGGACTGGAAGGTTCTGTACAGATAGGCCATGAGACATTAGCAATTTCTTGATAAATATGTGGTATTTGAACTTTTCTTTCTTTTTTTTTTTTGGCCAGCTCAACCCTGAGGGCGGGGCTGGCACTAAATGTGGTGCTGGGGATCAGACCAGGGTCGGTCCCCTGTGCCTGCCTAAGCTTGCCTAAGCAGGCGCTTTAGACTGCTGAGCTATCTCATTGGTCCTGAACTTTTCAAGTGACTATAAAAGTCATAGCTTGAGTCACGTTGGAATTATTAGGAATATGTTGATAATTTAGTTTTCTTTTAAATTTATTTCCATCTAAAGTTCCACGCATATATCATCTAAATTTCATGCAATACTAATGTGCTGTTGTATTCTATATTTATGTCAGATTACTCTTGGCATGTGCATGGGATACAGTAAATCCAATGTCAGTGTTGCCTTAAAGGTGTGACTATATTGTGGGCCTGAAGGTTTCTAATATTATTTTAGGGATACATTTAAAACCAAACCCTTCAAAAAAATCAAAGTAGCTCCATCTTGTACAGAATAGATTTTCTGAGAAAGAGTATCAGAGGAATTCCAATAATGCTATGCTATCCTTTTCTGCATCTTGTCTCCCACAGAGAAAAGAAACCATGTTTACAACATTAATAAATCAGTGGAACTTTGTCCTATAACTTTTTGGTATAATATTTACATTCAAAAATGTATCTTTTTCCTCCATTAAAACCTAGGCCTGGGAAGGAGGAAAGACTGTATCTTAGTTTTCTTTTTCTTCTCTTTTGTGTCCTGTCAGAATTGTAAACTTAGTTGTAAGATAACAACAAACTATGTTCTTGATGGAAACACTGCTTGTGATATAAACATTACAGGGATTTTTTTGGCTGGCTCAGACCACCCTGAAGGCACGACTGGCACTGCATGTGGTGCCAGGGAACGAACTGCAGCCCCCTGCATCTGCCTAAGGTTGCCTAAGCAGGCACTTTAGACTGCTGAGCTATCTCGCCAGCCTCACAGTTTTGGTTTTAGTTCTTACGGTTCAACAAGTAAAGTAAGTCTTGGGCCATCCATGAGAGAATGCCTCAGCTCTGTTCATTGCTCTGTCTAGCGGATTTCAACTGGGAATTTACCAGACAGCAATTTTGGAGTGCATACCTGGGACCCAGAAAGTGGTGTCAGTCACAGATACAAACTCTGTAGCACATTTTTAACTTTCAACAAATTTTTGCACTGTCCTGAAGCAGCTTCTGGATTTGTTCTCCATCTCCTTGGGGATTGTGTTGCATTCACACACACTCTTCCCTGGAACTTCAGCCACCTCCCTCTGTTGGCTCTTTCCCCTTTGCCTGCAAAGAGCTCTGGTTCTCCGGTGTCCATGTCTTCGTTTTGAGCTGTACTGCTTTGCGGGCTCTGTGGAGTATTCCGATGGCCCCCAGCCTCAATCAGCTCTGGTGTGCTCCCCTGCCCGCTCCCTTCTGCCAGTGCTGGTCTAGTAAGAAGACCCAGGAGCTGCCCCATCTCATCTCAGCAGGCCATTCTCCTTCATCTCACAACACTGATGTCCCTTGTGAACCTGAAACACTGTCCTCTGAATTAATCCCTCGCTCTCTGTGACCTTTCCCTCTCAGCTTCCTCAATAGGGTCCTTTTTTTACTCTTTTTTATAGGGCTTCTTTGGTTCACTCTGGATATTCACTAGGTCATCCAGAGTCATACAATCTCAGTGTTTTCCTTAGCAACTAAGTGCTGCTGATATTTTCTAAATATCTACACACCCTGATCTTTCACGCAAACTTTAGAAGTGTATATTGAACTATGTAGGACCACTTTATTTTTTTATTTTTATGCAGGACCACTTTAAATTTAATATATCCCAAGCCCAATTAAAGGTCTTCCCTATAAACCTGGGTCATTGGCCTAGCTGGTCATTTTCAATCTCTTGCTGGACTCTACCATTTCACTTGCTAACTATTTGTACATTTACCTCTTCTCCATCTCTCCCACAAATGGCTCAGTTGATTGCTGGATCACTTCAGCAGCACCTAAACTCACCTCCTTGCCTTCTTTAGGTCCACGTCCTATCTGCCCTTAGGCAGGTTCCCTCTGTTGCCAGTGTAATGTGCTGGAGTGTAATAAAGCTAAAACATGTTCCACCTTCATTAATTCCCTCCACTGGCCCCCATAGCCTCAAGAACAGCAGAGTTCACGCTTCTTAGCAGCGTACAAGTTCCTCCGACACGGCCCATTTCTAGAATTGTAGTTACGTCACTTGTGATTCTCTGCCTCTGAAGAGCAGCGAAAGGTAACAAAGTGCCAACCCTAGTACACGCATGAGTACACACACACACACACACACACACACATACACACTTATCCTTTTTGTTTTTATCTCTGATGTCTACATTTGCTCAGAACTCACCTTCTCTGGACTATTAATCTAAGTGCTCTTCCTCTGCCACCTCACAAAACTTAGCCTACCTCTTCCCTGCACAAACTTTATTATTTTTGAGGATGCCTGCTTCCTTTTAACCCATTTTACATGCTTCTGTCTACTTAGTCTTCCTAGACCCTATTTTTACCATGCCACTTCTTAGTTAACTTTCCCCCCCTAATTTTCCTGTTGTATCACACTTAACACATCACTTTGGCATTAAACCCTTATATCTTTTGGTTTTAAACCTGAGAGAGCCAAGATTCTCCAGCAGATGTGCAAGGCTCCTCATGGTTTCCACTCAAGGACTTACTTTGGTTGACATTGTACTTAGCATCACAGATGACTGCACACCACGCGGCCCCTGTCTGCAGGTGAGATCTGTCCTTCTACTGTCCCTGTGGTTTCTTTCTATTTGCTGACACATTCCTTCAGTTTCCATTCCAGACCTTACCATCCTAATGATTAGGGAACCTAGTCTATCCTAAGGACACCTTGCACTTACAGTGTGAGTTCTCTCAGTGCTTCAAGTGTGCTGACAGGCTAAGTTTCTTGGGCGAAGCAGCCTTATCATGAATTCATTTTGCCGTAGGAATATGTTAGTTACTCCATGCACACACCAAATGAGTACTACTTGTGAAAATATTTTTCTAACCATTCACACATTGTAGTATGAGTGAACTAAATTAAATTCAAGATTTGCAAATAATGTGTGCATACTTCTATACTTCTGGACAATTTTCTTGATTCACCACATCCTGGTTTCTTTATCTACAAAACTGGAATACTGATTACTATGAAGGTTGTCAAGGGCATAAGCTACATGCATGGCAGCACAGTTCTCCCAAAAATGTAGGAGTTCTTTTAATGGTAATTAATAGCATTATCATGTTAGTAATAAAAATAATAGCAAAAATAGCACATGCTTTTGGGGGAGATTGTGAGGACCAAGAACTTAGATATTATGAGACAATAAATTAATATGTTTCCTCTCTAAAAGAGTATAGTTTAATGTAAAATTTAAAATGCCAATTTTATCCGGTACTCATTTTGAAAATACATCAATAATTTTATCAAATCACCAAGAGGCTTTCTTAAGCCCATTTAACACTTTTGCTCTTCAAGTAGAAGGGTTTAATTGTATTGCTTCCTTCTATAATAATAGTACTGAAAGAGACAGAGAAAATAAAAACAATAGTCCCCTCCCCCACCAGGCTGCCTGTCAGCCCAGGGCTCTGAACCATCCCTGGCTGCTCCTGTCTTGGGCTCCCTCACACATCTGGTTCTCTGCGATGGTCCCCAGAGTGTGCAAGCCTAGCACGGCCCACTCCTTGTCTTAGTGGCTTCTCTACCAACCCTGCCTATTTCACAGTGTGTTTTCTGAAAATATGAAAGTCATAAAAGTCTCTATTAGAAATCAGAAGCTTATTTTCCACTCTGGCTTGCTCTGCGTTGCATTTGGAATGAACAGAATTGCTTCACTGCTCTGGGATTTACAAGCCAGCTCCCAGGGCCACTTGGATCCGGCAGTGGGGTGACCATCTTTTCCCAGACTGCAGTGAGGCTCCTCTTTTCCAAAGGCTATTAATTTGCTTCAGTCCCTCCACTCCAGGGATATTCTTGTGAAACTGACTCCAGAAAGCAGAAACTGTACAGGCTACGGCACGTTATTCTTACTCACATTTTCCTTGCTTTGGAACACTTTTCTTTTTTTCTCAGTTTTTCAAATTTAGAAAAAAGTGATAAGTACAACCTGGGAACAGAGATGCAGGTGCGATTTCATTAGAAAATGTCCAACTATGAAAAACTTGGGCTGCCTTCAGGACTTAGGGTTAATCTGTGGCTATCAGTTTTAGGTTTTCTCCTTATAGAGTTCTCAAAATATGGATAGCTCCCAGAGCAAACAGTTTTGAAAATGGAGATTTAATATTTTCATTTATCTTAATGGCTATTACATGCTTACCAGACTTACATATGGCGGCTTGAAAGTATTTTTAGGCTTTTCCTTCTCATTCTTTCTGGAGCAATACATTGAAAAAATGACAAATATTGTTTAATTCAAAGCATCACACTTCTCATGCTAGGGCCAGATTTGTAGGTAGAATTTCTGTTGAGATGGGTTGGGGGCCAATGAGGATAACTGGTTACTATGGAAAAAGAGAAACTTCAAAGAAGAGCATAGACTTCTGGTCTTTAGCTGTAAACCTCAAATCTCTGATGTTTAGGCAGAGAAGGTCTGGGCTTTCCTTGGGAGGGTAGAAAGGCTTTGGCCATTCCAAGGCATGGTCAAGATTTTGATATGAGAATTTTCCTCCACATGAATTTGTATGCAGGGAAAAGAAGACTTGAAGCAAGTGGAGGAGGAACAATTAAAACTTGGATCGGGGACATATGTTCAGTCCTACAGATGCTAATAATGTGTTTCCTTAGAAGTTTTTTTTTTTTTTTGAAATCACTTTCTCCTCTAATCCTTCCCAAATTCCCTTTAAATCAAGATCTTTTGTGGGTAGATGAGGCATGTTTGTTATTTGTGGCTTTTACTTTTCTCCCTTAAGCATAATTATAACTGAACTGAATTTTGTTTAGAAAAAGCTTAGAGATGCCAGGACCAATGGGATTCTCGTTAGCCCAGGAAGGCTTCTTTGTAGTTGGAATCTGCTCTCTTTATTGAAAACAAACATGAGTGCAGCGGTGATTACAGTCATGTCTATTTGCTCACATAGAGGATGAGGCCAAATGGAACAGAATTAATTCTGGAAAACTACACCAACGAGGACACGCCTACTTCTACCCTGAGTGTGTTTGGGTGTACAGAGGATGTCCAAGGTGAAATATGCTGATCTGTGATAGTTTCATACATTCAATATAAAAATGTGTTTGACAAATTTGCTCCCTGTGCTGCTATCCCAGCCACTTAGTGTCCCAACCATATGTTCCTTGGGTGGAACTTTGCTGAAGTCCTCAGCAGAAGCACAGGCCTGTTCCCAGAGGGCACTTTTGAAATAGATGGCACTTTAATGTTTCTAGAGAAATATGCTTTCAAAATTCTCTCTGAAGGACAGACATTCAGGATTCCAAGGCCATCCTTGCATTCCTAAGTTCTTATATCTCAGTTGCATCTAGAGGTCACTTTCTCAGATTCACTTCACATGACAGACTCCTCCTTGCAGCCTGACCTTCCACCAAAATTTTTCTATTTCTATCTACTTCTCCTTATGCGGCAGGTAACTAATACGTTTCCTGTGCTCTTTGCAGTTGCTTATCAAATGCACTGATTGAATACTATTGTTTTCTTGTAAGGTGAATTCATCATTGTATGAGGACTTATCCTTTAAGAATGTTTTCCTTGTAATCTCTGGTCATGAGAATTAGTAGATGCGTTGGCTCTACACGCAGATCTCCATATCCTACGGGGACTCTGGGACACACCCGAAGATGATGAAATTCAGGTTTTTTTGGTGCTCTGTGCTTATCCACAAAGGGACAGCAAAAGCACTACAATCTCTTTTTTCTATGACGATAGACACTGAAAGTGCCTAGTATATTTGAGATGGGAATTTGCTTCATATATTAGCTCTGTATTTGGAAATGGATCTGGAGCCTCCTCATGATAGAATCCTATCATTTGCACAACAAACATGCCCAAAAAGTGATCTGTTTCAGGCAACTGAAATCTAGGGAGATGCTTCCCAAGACGATAAGTTATCTGCAGCCATTTCAGAATTGGTACTTACACCACCTTGCCCTTCTTTCCCTGCCTGAGGTGTCTTCCCTTTCCTACCTTATGTGATTCAAAACATTTGAAGATCAGTCTTTTCAAAGCTTTCCATAGCAAGCTCCAAGTCACAGTTGAGCCAAACGTTGTGCCTGTGGGGCAATTGTCAAGCAGTGGAAGACAAACGAGAGGTATGAGAAGCATCAAGTGTGATGGAGGAAGAGCTCTGGGGGGTGGGGGGTGCAAAGCTTTCCTTTGGCAGGGAGCCCAGCTAGCCTTCCTGAGGTGGGAAAGGACGTGGGTGGCCCTGTGAATTTGTTAGGGCCAAAATTGGCGTGGCAGCTTGTTAGATGCATTAGGGAATCTCAGGGCATTTGGCATCTCTCAGTTTTTGTTCTTTGACTCTTCTACTTTGTTATTCTGCATCCCTAAAAGACAGTTAATTTAGAATAAAATAAGTAAATGATCCCAATATTCCATATCTAATCTTACGAGCTAACAGCAAATATGAGTTAGGCCTAGTCCATGACAGGACATGGATTCGGCAGTGGAATAGTTTTCACTTCTGGGAAGTTCCCTGAACTCTCAACTATCACCATTTTTCTGTTTAGAGCTTTATACTCATAGTAGCTTCTACATCTAGAGCTTTTCTTTTCCATGTCCTTCAATAAACAGCAAAGCCAGGATCTTTGGAGTCTCCCCTTGGGGTCCTGACTTTCCCTTTGGGAACCTCGTGATCTTGGTCATGTTACAGGTCTTTGAAATTCAGTGCCTTGACCTGCATATTACATTGTGCATGGTTTGCTTGCTAATTTATGGACACTGAAGAAATGTGGATGTTGTCAGAACTGTTGGCATGCATTTCTTGATGGACCCATTGCAATTTATTTCTTCCATAACAAATATTTTTTATAGACCATTCCCAGTTAGGAGGTTGGAGAGAGGGTAGGCCAAAGAACAATGAATCCTAGACAAGTGGAACAAAACCAGAAAGGAAATGGAGGAGTGGAGAAGCAGGGTTGCAAGCTTTGAGTTGGCAATGCCATGAGTTTATTTCTCTCATGTTTTCCTCTTGGGCCAAGTCTGTGTTCAGCTCTTGATCATTCTCAAGGCAAGTCAGGCAAAGCACACCAGCTAAAGTTCCCAATGTTTTACTCTGGTACCTGAATTTACAGTTTACAAATTTGGTGGTATACGCAGTCTTTTAATTTAATTATGCTTTCTAATATAAAGATTCTAGCAATTGTTTGCACATTTGACTCGAGTAGTCATTTGTAAAAAGTGGACCTATAAAGAACACTTGTGTCTACTTTCATGAGATTTTTACAGATGTCAAGTTGGATGCAGGTAAGTTTTGAGGCAGTGTTTCATTGAAGGAGGGGTGCATGCTTTGAAGCAGCTGCTGAGGAGCAGATGGCTTCTAGAGCGCGCTCAGCCTCCACTGACAGCCAGGCAGTAGAGTCTAACAGCACCGACCCGAGTCAGGGCACTGAAATGAAAGTCTAACTCTTCACTTGGTCACTTCTTATACATGTAATGTGCTGGAGTACTCATTCTCTAAGAGACATTACTTAACATTTTTCTGTATTATAAGTTCAAAATACAGGATTTCTAACATCTGCAAAAATTCATTGTCAGCTCTGAAGCCCTATAAATACAGATAGAGTTATCTTTTAGCAGGGTTTTATTATGTCTGTCAGTTAACTAGATGCAGAACAAATTTGTTCTTTGAATTAAAGTAATGATGTGAATACTCCAAAGAAATGTAAGACTGTTCATACAAATGAATGTTTTTCTTCAACATCTGAAGGCTTGGGTTGAGGAGCATACAATGGCCTACTTACATAACCACCTAAGCACCTCCCCAAAGCCCCAAAATAGGAACCAAAGAAGAAAAAATAAGAATAGAGGCATTGACTTGAGGGTACATGTAACAGATGGAAAAACAAAATGTGATGTCTCTAATGTAACTGGGCTGTAGCTCTCTACAAGGGAAGACGTAGCTGGCTGGCAGAAGGCTGTGTCCACTGTTCTTACCACTTCTGTGTTCATCTTTTGTCAGGAAACCTGTCTCAAAATAAAGGTTAACTCTAAGGGCCTGTTCATGCCATGGGTCAGAAGGTGATGGGAGCAGAGCAAGAAGTTTAAACTGGTGCCAAGCATCCTCAGGAATGCGAGCCAAGTGTTTAGACAAAGGTTCCATCATCTCTCTCGCCTGTCTACTTTCTGATGTATTTTAAGACTCTTGGCTTGTGCAGAGAGAAACATGCAGTTAAAGAGATGAGAGCCTCAACCAAATAGGCTGTTGCTTTCTTTCATGAATGAATTGTTGAAATAATTTTAATGAAAAGCTTCTAAATTAAAACTGGACCAGAGCACAGGAAATCTTCATTCTAATTGTAGCTCTTGTCAGGGACTAAGTTGGTAATTTTGTGAAACTCACTTAAAATCTCTGAGCCTCAGTTTCTTCCTTGATAAAACTGGTGATGTTTTGTCTAGGGTCACTGTAAATTCTGGAAGACTATGACTATAGAATATTTACAACAATTTACTTCACGTAGATCATGATTGTGTCATAATATGGTGGAGAGTTTCATGCGTGCATGGTACTTGTAGGTGTCATGCATAATCTCTATAGGTAAGGTGTTTGTGCACATTTAAATTAGGATGTAAAATCTTGATCTGTGTTGATTGTTATTTCCCTAACAGTAGCTCATTTAAGGAATCCAACTCCCAATTTATAACTTCGTAAGATGATCTAGTTTTCAAAGAGTGACTCTGAAATGATTTCTAGGTGAAACATGAGATGACTGTGAATTTTAAAATTCAAAATAATTTGATGACAAATTTATAACCTCAGATTAACTTTGAATTTGCCACTTAGAAATATATAAGTAAACATTTCATATGTTCACTTTTGTAACTATAAGACTATCTTTTCTCTGGTGGGGGTGACAAGGCGTTAAATTTTTTCTTCTTCTTTTTTCAGTTATGTATTTGGTACAGGGTCTCACTGCACAGTTTGGGCTTGTAGTGATCCTCCTGTTTTCAGCCTCCCCAGTGCTGGGATTACAGATGGATGACACTGTGCCTGGACTCAGTCACCAGCTCAGGGTGCCGCGGGGGGACAGGGCCGGCACTGCACACAGGACCAGAATTCGATGGCTGGTCCCTGTGCTTGCCAAAGTAGAGGCTTAATCTGCTGAGCTATCTCGCCAGCACAAGGGTGTTAAATTTAACAGCATGCATTTTTGTCCCTACAGCAGATGAATTAGTCTTTATAGTGAGACACTGCTTATGTCACCGATAAACTACCAACTCCACTAAATTGCTATTTCACTTGTAATGACAGCAATGATAATCTACAAGGAGGAGAAGGAAGGGGAAGAATTGGTATTTTGAAATGATTATGGGATTTTTTTTTAACCTGTGGAGAAGATCCCAGAATTATTTTAGTTACTCTTGATCCTTTATTTTGTATTTGGTCTTATTTCTTATTTCCCTTTACAGTAATATCTATTTAAAGTTACGGAAGTGTATAGCCTGAATGTTTAGAGATTTTATTTACTTTGATAGTTTTTATAGAGCATAGAACTTTTGGGGGATTTCTTGCCCTCCTTCTTCAGGGAAAATGAGACTCCGTTGCTGTGTTTTATTTTCTGTTTCTCTCTTTCGCAATATTTGCTGAGTCCTGTAAACATATGTGCTCATAGACTCTGCTAGAATTTCATCCCCAGATTGAAAATTGTATTTGCAGTAACTATACATATCTAATCCAAGTGCATAGGCTAGTCAGATTAAAAGTAGACTGAGATTAAAAAAGAAAAGCCACTCTCAAGTGTTCATATCCAAGTTCAATCTGAGAGAAAACTCAGATTGGCGGGAGAAAACTACAACTACCAGGTTGTAGTTTAATGTATTCTTTGGTAAACATTTTTGGCTGTCTTAAAAGACTCCAATCACTTGTTCTTCGGGTTATATTCATCCCATTCTATCCCACATTCATTATAGTCAGTGATGTTAGAATTTGCTTTAGATGATTCTTGGAAATTTGATGTTTTATGAAGCGATGCTCAGATTTGAGCTGACTGGTGACTTAAACTTGCCTTTTTCTACAATGGAGCTTATCACAGCTGGTAACTTGTGGGGGGGTCTACTTTCTTTGCTCATTTATTCAAGTTTTTAAACTTGTATTCAGTGCCTACTGTTTATCTGGCACCATTCTACATGATACAGAAATACATTTCTGTATTTAATACTTGTCTCCAAGTAGCTAACCATCTACTGGGGTGGGACAAATGGATGGTCCTTTGTAAGCTGCATTGTGGTGGGTGGGACAGAGGCACCACTAGAAAAAGCCAGGATCACCACCTGCCTTGGGGGCCAAGGGTTGGCATGGAGCTCTGAAATCTCAGCAGGGAGCACCCTCCTGCGGCCCTCTCCATTCTTTAAATCTCTCATTTCCCTTTCCTTTATTCCAGTCTCTCCTTCATGTCCTAAGTCAAGACTGGTACAGGTCCTCTTTCATACTTTGGGAATATCCTAACACCTGTGTTCTTTCTTTTCTGCAAAATATAGCATTTCCTTTGTGTACACACTACATTTAGTACTTAATAGATGCTTTCACTGATGGTTTGCCATTGCAGTTTCACTGATTATGTTGTAAATGTCATTGAGTCTTAGTGGTACTTCATGATTGTTTAGAGAAAAGACTCTGTCAAACCCAGAAAGTCAGATCCAGATCTAATAATGCCTGTAGAATAGGTACATGGTAAATGTATGTGGCTGACTCTTCAAGGAAATTATATTTCTCTTATATTGAGGATTCAAAAGCCCCTGCTTTGTTACTTGTCAGATTGCTACCTACTTACATTACTCAACCTTGCTTCAGTTTTTATATAGTAGCAGCAAAGGTAACAGTAGGGAAGCAGCTGTGATAGAGTTTCACTGGATTTAGTGCCCTCTACTCTAAGGCACCTTAAAGGATCACCCTTCATTATTAACCAAGAAGAAGGGAATAAAGGCATAGAGGAGGGGCTGGAGGGGCAAGATCAAAATACCTTGTTGGCATGTACAAAAATATCACACTGAAAACCAGTATTTTGTAAAATTAATAAGCACTAACCAAAACTATTGAAAGTCATATTTCCAAGTACCTTAATAGGCTACTAAGTAAGGACAAAAGTTAATTTTACAGCTTTCCAATTTCATTTTTAAATTAAATTTATTTTAAGTGATATGTAAAACCCATATTACACTTTAATAGGGTAGCCTACCTTACAATCACTATCACCCTATGATGAAATATCACACCAGCTCTTTCTACTTAACTGCAACTGATTACCTATTTTTTAACCTTTCTCAATTCTTCCCCATTTTGTTGGCAGGCTTTAGGGACCCAAAGATGATTCTCATCAGATCTCCTATGTAAGGAATCTATAGGGAGGATAATGGACATATGAGTAGTAACTATGCTACAGCATGAGAAATACAGTGAACGTCAGTGACACAGGAGGAATATCCAACCCACCCAAGGGCGTGGGTTAGCTTCTTGCAGGAGGTGGGCCCAGAACTTAAGTGATGGATGTCCAGCAACCTGCAGAAATGAGTCAGAGGGAGGATTATGAGAATCTCGTGGAGAGGTCTTTGTTGATGAAACAAAAGAAGATGAAGATTGATGGGGATATTGCATGGCACAGCGTTGAGCACGAAGGCAGAAAGGCTACCTTCGTGGAGGAAATGTGTAGTTATGTCTGCAAATGTAGCTTCAGGGAAGGAGTGAGGGTAGGGTGTTGCAAAAATTTGTACATCAACTATTTCAATTTCATCACTTACTCTAATGCATCAGCTATATTATATTATGTACACTGGGATTCATTCTAGAATAAGAAATAAGGTATGTGTTTTACCCTATTGCTCTGTTCATTAACATGTAAACATTGTCAGTGATTTCTTTTTAATGAGAATGTTGTTTAGACAATTACTCAAGTTGCTCTTACATCCTGACACTGTTTCCTTTCCCACCTGGGCAGTGTGCCGTTTTTTGGGGTAAGTCAGTTTCACCCTTCCATCAGTCTCTAACCTTGCAAAAAGGGAGAGATTACTGACTCACCACAAGGAAGAAAGAGCTGGACTTTGTCCCTGGCAAAGAGGGCCTTCTGCACTGAGCAGTGCTTTCTGCTGATGATGTTTGTAGTCAGAGTTTTCTACTTTGATAGACAGTAATATTAGACTGTATGTAAGTAAGACTGTGGAACTTGCAAAGCATATTACTCAATATACATATTGCTTTTCCTTTTTTTTTTCTTTTTATTTTAGGGAAGGGGCTACATGGTGTCCAGGGTCTCACTACTAGATTGGACTCATAGTGATTCTCCTGTTTACAGCCTCCCAGGAGTTGGGATTACAGGCACGTGCCACCACGCCCAATCTCAATCGCCATCGCAGTGCACCCAGGGGCCAGTGCTGGCAAGGCAGGCCTGGGGATTGAACTCCGGCCCCTGCACCTGCTTGCAGGTGCTTTAATCCACTGAGCTATTTGGCCAGCCCTTGCTTTTTCATTTTTTTTGAGATGGCCATTAAAACTTAATTTACACAACTAGAAAAATTAACTTGTCATGAAATTAGGGATCTTGTAAGATGGATTTAGCATAACAATGAAAATGAATGCAACCATAGGCTGTATGACAGGCTGAAAACAATTTTTGGAAAGAAAAAAATGCTTGTTTCAGTGGTCAGCAAGATACCCTTATTTTTTAGGTTTCCTACCTTAATTTTATTAGCCCGCTTATTATACAATTAATGCAATCCTCATTGGCTGGATGCTTACTTCTTCCTGATCCCTGAATTTTAGATGCTTTGTTAGACTCTGAAAGTGGAAAAGTTAGAAGTGGCTTCATTATGAAAGATATAACTAGCTGTAGATTTCTGTGTAGAGAATTGACGGCATATAACTAAGAACATGCATACACACCAGCTTTACAGAACAGGCATCTGAACCCAACATTGTCAGCAGGTAGATCGCTAATAAAGCTGATTGTTTGCTAAGAAACTATTTTTCTTCCTGCCATGATGCCAGTTTTTTTTTCTCTTTTCTGATATGATTTTTCTTTATTTTTTGCCATTGCTATTCAGATCTCTTTTCCTGTAATTCAGAACTAATATTTGCACCTCATGCTGGATGACTTCACTCTCAAAAAAATAAATG
>NDGM011243711.1:4156-18648 GCA_002564305.1 Octomys mimax
ACCGCGGTCCCTGTGCTTTGCCAAGCTTGTTCCAAGTAGGTGCTCTAGACCACTGAGCCATCATGCCAGCCCAAGGTATCTTGTCTTAAGCACTGGCTCCCTTGAGGGCCTAGCCCTGTCTTAGCCAATAATATTTTACCTAACTTAGTTTCTTATAACACTCTGAAAGCATTTCAATATTTTAATTTCTAGTAGTCTTCCTTATGCTTCCTTACGGTAATGGGGAGAACACCAGTTCTACTGTCCCCAAACATAAACTTAGGTGAGTAATTAGAAAATACATCCTGGACAAGGTGGATTTAATTTTCAACAAAATAAATACTACAGGGTTTCCATGTTGCAGTATTCTGTTAACTAATTTCTTTGGGATGCCCAAAACTGCCCTTTTGTAAGGTTAAAGTAAAGATAAAACAAAACTCACAGCGTAGCTGGTATAAGATGCTGATATCGATGTCACCATTGAGTTATAAAAATGGCCTGGTCTGTGTTTCTGTTTTTGGAGAGAATGCAGATCTAGACTTTAAGCCCAGTTGACTATCTATAAATAGGTCATAAAACTGAAGCCAAGTGACCTTTCTGAGCCTTGGTTTCCCCAGCCTTGGGATAAAGGTCACGTGTGTCATCATGGAGTGGTTATGGCCATGCATACTGCCTTGCCCTGATGACTGTAGCTGAGTCCTGTTGTCTCCTCCTGAAGATGATGGCGATTATGGTGGAGTGCGAGTGGAATTGCTGGAGTCTGCCAGGATCTGAAAGCCTTTAGGACTGTTTCACTGCCCTTCTAAGAGACTGCTGGGCTCTGGAGAGGGCACCTGAGAGCTGACCTCAGGCCTTGCTGGGGCTGACTCCTAAGACACTTCTAGCAGGGAATAGCTCCACTATTTTGTGGAGTCAGGGATCGACAGCTCAGACTGAGACCCTGGTGTCCGACGAGCCTTCCATTCCTTTTGATGACCTTTTAAGTTCACCACCACTGATAACTTGTCCCCTCTTTCTTCACACATGTGGCATGGGAGACACTTTCCATGCAAGCTGGGGTCTCAGTGACTTGGGGGTGGGTTTCCTGGAGCACCTTCCCTGTGGGATGGAACAGCCACTCACCTGGCTTGTCCAGGCTTCTCAGTGGTGCTCACTGTCACCCAAGAAGCCACTTCTTCTCCTCACAAGGCCTGTGTAGATGGTGACTTTAAGACTGTGACAGGGTCAGAGAGTCATCAGAGGCCTGCCAAGGCTCAGATACCAATTCCAGGAGCCTAGTTTTGGGGATGGGGAGGAAGGAGAGGCTGATGGCTGGAGAGGTGCTGCATTGGCACTTGGGGAGTAGCAGGTACCTGGAGGCAGGTTGGCAGGGAAGGAAAGTAGCAGGTACTTAGAGGGCCCTTGCAGTATGTCAGATCCTAATCTAAGTGGTTGACACATCGTAAGTCACAATCTTTACAAGACTCGGAGTTAACTACAGCATTGTTCCTCATTCTGTGTATGCAGAATGGAGGGACGGCCCAGCTCAGTAACCTGCTCAGGCACACACCACAGGGTGTGAGGGCACAGGCCTTAGAAATCAGGCACCAGGACTCAGGATGAGCTCTTTCCATGCCTCAGTTAGAGGATGGGACAGAGCGCAGAGCCTCTTCTTTCCCTGTAGTAAGAACTGGGCTACATGCTAGGATATTGTGAGCATGGATGTTTCTCTAGGCCAAGGGAGGCTCCCAGCTTTGAGGAGGGGCTGGGAGGCTCTGAAAGGCGGCTCTTTGCATTCCACGGAGGCCATGCACAGTTGCTTGGAGAGCCTGGGAATGCTGGGAGCCTCATTAATCATGGCATGACCTCGCTTGCTGGGCCTCTCCTAGCTTACTTGTGAATTTTCACCAGAAACAAGATGGCAAGAGGGGACTGCAGCCTTTCCTGTGAGCACAGGCTCTTGGCATCTTTGAGGAGGTATGGCTGGGATCAACTGTGCCCCACAATTGGTCTACAAGGCTCTGTTGAGCCCCAGAGGACAATAGAGGGACAACACTCAGGAAGACCAGGCTGGGGCAAGGGTGTGCACAGGCCACAGGACAGAGGGAGACCCTGTGGGCCAAGA
The DNA here is from genome assembly GCA_002564305.1 of Octomys mimax. Classification (NCBI taxonomy): domain Eukaryota; kingdom Metazoa; phylum Chordata; class Mammalia; order Rodentia; family Octodontidae; genus Octomys; species Octomys mimax. The sequence goes on from NDGM011243711.1 coordinate 6,240, forward strand.
AGGGTGGTGTCACTGAGAAAGAAAGGGCAGGGCCAAAGAACTGCTGGAGGAGCCCTGGGAGCCATCCGTGAGCTCCTTTTCTCCCATGTCAGGAGGACCAAGATCCCCCATGGGCAGGACATGCCTGCCTCCTTGGTCCAGAGCTGCAGCTGTGTGCGCAGGAGCAGAGCTTGGCTCACTTACTTGTCCCTTAGGGTTTAACCCTCACAGACCCAAAGCAAAGCACAGGTGAAGCCCTGGAGGAAATGACTGAATGAGCAAAAGAGCTAAGGACGAGGACCCAGAAGTTTCCCACCTTGGCTTTACTGTCCTGACAGCTGTCAGCAGGCAGGTGTGTCCCTGCACCAGCCCTCAAGTCTCGTGTCTGAGGTGGACCCTGCTCTGGTGGTACTGTGGTGGCACATGAATTCCTGCTCTCAGGATTGACTGAGCCCAGTGCCCTGGAGCCCCTCTGCCTTCCCCTACCTCCAGGCAGGACTTAGGAGTGTAGGGACACACCACTACACAGAGAAGGGTCAGTGGTGATTGATGCCTCTTGTGCTTCAGCTTCTGGGGAAGGAACTTCCCTGGCCCCGCCTTGGTGTAAACTATGAACCATCATGGAATTTCCCAGGGGACAGGGTATGGGCAAAGGATGCCTCTACCTTCTCCCCAAGGGAAAACCACAAGACAGTCAGGCTCACCCTTTCTCCTCGTTGCATCCTCTGACTGTTTAGCTGAGGAATCTTAAGTTTGCTTCTCTGCTTATGCACATCGAGGAAAGCTAGTAGGCAGTCCACAAGTTGGGGTGGGGGGTGGAGAAGGGCTCCTCCCTACTGCCCTGTGGCAGGCTTGAAGCACACACAATGCTCCCAAAGTCAGGCAGGTGGCTTGGGCAGGGAACAGCGGCTGCATTCTCAGGGGTCCGTGGGGCTTGAGCTCACCCTCTGCTGAGGCTGTCTTATATATGCTCACCCTCAGCTTCCTATGTAGTCCAGGAATGTTCACATTATTCTTTTGCACTTAATGCAACAGCCATAGAAAATATATTATTTTAACTTTTTCATCTCTTTGACCTAAGATCATGTCGGTGCCAATTTCCTTTTAAAATAATTCATTACCTGTAGGCCCCTGGTGTGAAATCCCAGGGGCAGCCCCCACCGATTCTCCCTTTGCAAATCCACAGCTCCCCTCTCTCGCCCTCCCCTCGGGGGTCCTTGGCCTCTGTGTTTATACACTAATGTTTTTTCTCACACATTCATTGTGCGGCTTTCCTTAATTTGGTGTCCCACTGGGCACCAGCGGGGGACCACTCAAACATTATGTCAGTGATCTCAAAATTGAACCCCAGGGCTTTCTTCTGTGAGCGGTCTGAGCAGATGTGTGGCACACTTTATTAACTCAAGTACCCACGAGTTGAAAATTTCATTAGTTTGAGGGGAGGGCTAAGTCCCATCATGAGACCTGGTCTGGACAGATTCTTTGTGTCAACCTGACCCCTAGCAAAACGGATTATTGTTCTAAGTGAGACAAGTGACCTAATGTTCTGCCTATTATGCACACATGGTCTGTAACCTTTTAAAATACGAGTGTGGGAAAACAGTGCATTCGGCTATATCCCTGGCCGTGGATTCCTGACAGGTGGCAGCCAGCCTCTTAGCAACGCCACAAGGAGCCTGAAATGATCCAGGGGCCATGGTGGCTCCCTTAGGCCAGGTATGGCTTGAGGTCATGAGACCACCTGCTGGGAGGAAGGAGCCCAGAGAGGCAGTCTCAGTCTCCAGTGCCATCCTGTGACCGGCCAGTGGTGAACTGGGGTGAGAGCAGGAGCACTCAGCCTTCATAGCTTGCCCGCCTGGGTCTGGGCTTTCCCGCAGGACTGGGAGACAAGCCTGGCAGCTGCCTGGTTTATTGTGCAAAAAGAGTATCAGGGCTCAGGGCTGAGCCTGAAGTGTGGAGAACACCCTGCAGGCCCACCAGCAGGCACACCAGCCTACCTGGGTCTGTTCTCCTCCTCATTGTTCTAAAGGACCTGCTGTTCACCTATAAGGCACCATGGTCTGTAACCTGCTCAAAGGAGCACGGGGGATGGCATTTACTACTACAAGCCTAACTATAAATTCTGAGGACAGGTTGCCCCATTGAATGCAACACCCTTGGAGGCCGACCCAGGAAGGCCCTGAACTGGGGATGGTGGAGGATGAGGAGGAGCCCCCACTGTGGCCCAGGCACAGGCTGCAGTTGGAGGAGGCACAGAAGAGGAGCCACAGGACCAGCAAGGAGGGCGAACGCAGGAGGGCAGCTGTCGAGCAGTGGGGTGTGGGGAGGCTCCAAGGGGAGCAGGGCCAGAGTAAGGCAAGCAGGCTGCTGGAAGAGAGCCTCAGCAGAGGACGGGGTGAGACGCCTACAACTGCCTTCAGCACACTTGCTCTGGATGGTACTTGGGATTCAGACACAAGGCAGTTCCCAGGCTGGAAAAGAGCCCCTCTAGGGAATGCTCTGATATGTTTTTGGTGTTCCCTGTTCTCCAGGGAGAACTGGAGTGGGACAAAACCAGCCTTCATGGGGTGCATGTGAAGGCTCAGCACCTCAGATCACAGCCTGAAGGTCTGGACTAGGGGCTACCAGAGCCTTGGTGACCTGGCCTCACGGAGAGCTGAGTGAAGAGCTGCACTGGCTTCTACCTTCTGACAGACACAAAGCAGAGCTGGTTGTAAAAACTTAATTAAATGGAATATTTTAACAAGAAATTCCAAGAACAGGCTGCCCTGCTCAAGCAAGCCATTGAAAAAATAATAGCTGATGGAAAGTGTGTGTTCTGTCCAGCAAGGGAAAGTTCCTGCAAAGAGCAAGAGGGTGTCGAGGGCTGCCCTGTACTGGATAAGTGGTGAGCATGATGTCCTTGGGGTTGAGCCCAGTGCAGGGCTATGACCTCCTGGTAGGGAAAGTGTGGGCCCCTGACCATAATTCATGCATTAATCAGACCTTTTTTAGCATCTACTGTGTGCCAGGCAGTATGAGCAACACTGGGTGTGCAGTGCTGCTGTCCAGCAAGTCCAGGTCACTTGCTGCTCCTGCGAGACAGTTTATCAGGTGAAGGCACAAAGGTCAGGAAGATGGTGTGACAGGTACCACCAAGGCTCAGCTAGGACTAGTACCCAGAACCTCAGACTCTCCGCCCAGGCTCTATTTCCTCACCTACGTTTTCCATCACAGCTCAGGCAAGAAAGGGGGCATCCGACTGGGTTAACACATCCATGAAATTGTAGCTGGCCCTAAACAGGATCAGCTCCTCCAGAGCTGGAGGGTGGCATGCGGCCTTTCTGAGGGGGAAACAACCAAATCCTGTGCTCACAGCCGAGGAAGGGTGGGCTAGATCCCTTGTTCCCACAGTGACATCTGATGACCCAGGGACCCAGTCCAATCCTGCTGAGGTGTCACATACAGTATCAAGGCTGAGGGAGCATAGGAGAGGGCTGGAAGGTTCTGGAAGGCTTATGACAGAGTGGGACTGGACAGGATTTGGGGAGGGTGTGTCTGGAAAAGAGAAGAGAATGAGTAAATCACAAGTGAGTAGCGAGTGTGGTATGTCATTAATGGGCAGGAGGAGCCTGCCTGGGAAGTGAGAGAAGAGTCTGGGCCAGGGACAGTTGTGATCAAGTGGAAGTGGTCCTTAGAAGTTCCTGTATTGAGGGCCTGGTCCCCAGTGAGCAACCATCAGAGGTGACTGGATTGTGAAGGTACTACCCTGCTCTGTGCCTTCATCATGGATGAGTTTCTGGTCAGATGGGCTGTTAGAAGACGAGGTCCCATGGAGGAAGGTTATTAGGGTGCGTATTTTTGTTGGTGTTCCTTTTTTCCTGCTCCTTCATCTCTGACTCTGTCTCTGTATCACTTCTGGACTGCCTTCTCCTGTGACGTACACCTCACCATGGGCCCTGAGGCAACACAGCCCCAAGAGACCTTGGACGAAGGCCCCTGAATCCACAAGCCCCAACCCACCTTTCCTCCTGTAAGTTGGTCTTCTCAGATTACTGTCACAGTGATGAAAAGCTGGGAGTGCAGGACCTGACTCCCCGGGAAAATGCTGTCCTCTGTATGCCTTAGCAGCAGAACCATCTCCTGCTCCCATGTTAGTCTGAGGCCTGGATGAGAAATGTGCCCCATACACAGGCAAAGGAAGTTTCTTGACCTTTCTGGACTGATTATTTTCTGGACTAGGAGTATGTCTTTACAGCTGAGCCAAATCCCTCCAGCTACTAGGCATATTCATTGTCTGCCAATGGCTTTAGTAGATCTGGATTGGTGTCAGCCTAATTTAAGAAAATTCCACAAAAAGTGTAATCTGCAAGAAAGACTCATCATAGGCATCAGGTCCACAGAGTGAGAGGAAACATTGTCTTACAAAAATATTTCTCCACAGGTTCTCTTATCTTGTAAGTTTCAAAGATTCTTTGATTTCTTCAAGCAAATACCAGAAATTTTCAGGAACTGATGAGTGTGTAAAGTGAAGCAGGACTTGGGTTGGCTCAGAAGTAGTATTATAATATAAGTGACTCTGGTCTTGCACGAGTTCTTTATGCAGGAGGAGGAAATGGGGGGAGGGGAGAGGGATGGAGGGGGGAAGACAAGGAGAGGGAAGGGAACAAGATGTTTAGCCGTGGAGCAGAACCCTCAGAGCCATATCCTTGCAGAAAGCTGTGGCCTTTACTAACTTTACTACCTCACCCCAGGAAAATTGCTTGGATTTTTTTGTTGTTGTTGTTGCTGTTAAATAGATATTTCACAAACACACAGGATGAATCATTGCCTTGTTTCATTTGTGAAAGGAGGAAAAATTATTTTAATACTGGCTGCTGTTGGAACCTGCTGGCCTAAAGAGAAGGCAAAATGTCTTCTGGCTAGAGGATTGTTTGCTTCAAGGAAAACTGTGCAATTGGCCTATGGCCCATAGAATGCAAGTCTCTACCTCTCCTCAGACACAAGGTGTATAAAAGAACTCTTTTCTTCTGCTGGGTGGGGCAGATGGGGTCTGGGAATTTAGAGTAGGTTGAAGGAGGGATGAGGGGAGAGGAGAGAGAGAGAGAGAGAGAGAGAGAGAGAGAGAGAGAGAGAGAGAGAAACCCTAGAGACATAGAAGCAGATGGCTCACAGGGACAGCCATGGGTAGGAGATGTCCACAGAACTTCAAGGTCCAATGGGTTCTTAAAGATATTTAAGAGGAAGAAGACTTAGGAGGCTGGAGAATATGAGCAGACTCAGGCAGCCAATCCTGGTTGACTGATTGTGGGGCTATATTTTTCTGGGTATTGGATTTGCTTAACACAGGGCACTCTGTGCCCATATTCAATTACAAGCTGTCAATATTGTGAACACCAGAAGGATAAGATTTAGAATGGGGCAGTTATCAACACAAGGCCACTAAGGTCATCACATCAGTATGAGAAGGGGCCAGAATATAGATCTCCTGACTTCTAAGCAGAGGCCTCACCAACCATATAGAGCATCAGGAGGGCAGATTTCCCCTGGGGTTTCTGCAGACCTCAGAGAACCTATGGTGGGGCCTGTGGTCTATGCAAAAATAGAAGGGAGTTCTTTGCTGTGACTGAGGGATTGGATTCCCTATTAAGCACTGAGGCTTTGCCTTGCATGGAGGACTGAAGGGCTATACTGTACCCTGGTGCCAACTGTACCTGTGAAGGAAAAATAGTCATCTAGCCATAGCCTGTTGGACCTGTGAAGTAGGAATCAGAAGGCGAGGGAAGGGCAGGAAGAAGCCAGTTTAGAAGACAAGAAAAGCAGGGCTTTCCTTCAGGAAACATGTGCACCTACTCCACCAGCTTTTATGAGGCCTTGGAATGTTATTTGCTGGTGACCACCCAACCATCCCACCAACAACTGGAGCACTCGGAAGGGAGTTGGAGCTGACCTCTTAATGTGAAACAGCATATGGGGAGATGAGCTAAGAGGTAGGGTCTGTTTCTTCACATTTATCTCTGGTTATTAGACACTTTTAGAGGGAACATCTGTTTGTCCCCTCTGGCACCCATCTTGTAGGCTCTCTTTGAGGACCATTTGGGCCCCTTCTTTGACTGAATGAGGGCTAAGCCATAAATTAGAAAGGGGCCCTAGAATGGGGAGTCAGAGAGGGGTTTCCACAACTCATCAGAAAAGACAGAGAGACTGTTCTACTGCTAGCTTTTGAGTGGGAAGCTGAGGGAAGATAGAGGGTGTTCCAAAGATATCTGATCACTTCTGGTCCAAATGGACCCATTCAGCAGAAGGTTATCCTGGGGACAGTACCACAGTCTATGTGGGATCTGGGAGTCAAACCAAAGCACACAGTTAGATCTTCTGAAGTTCCAGGGACCTGGGGTGGACTTCATGATTTGATTTCTCCTTTGGTTCTAAACTTGGGTATTTGTTTTGTTGGAGGAATATCCATCCATGTCTCCAACTGGCTTTTCTGCATCACCTCAAAGTACATTCTGAGGAGAGTTATGTGTTGACTCATTCTCAGAACAACAGACCAACAAGTGGTACAACAGGAGAACTCTTTGCTTTCTTGTTAAGTTTCTAACAGTCTATGAATTGATATGTTAATTTGTTAAAATTCCTGTTTGTTCCTTTTGCATTGGATATTGCTTCTCTAGCCCATATATTTAATTTTCTTGCTAGAATATTTTCCACATGGGCACACCACTACAAACTGAAACTTACCATGTGAGTGCACAGTCCTGGCTGGCGCTAACAGCCTGTCAGTCCATGCTTTACATTAATAATCACACTTTTAACACAGTCATCATGACTGATGCTATTTTTGTTCCATAATTCCTTATGTTGCACAGGTTCAAAAAGTCATAACTGTGAGGTTTGCTTTACTGTTTGCTATGATTTGAATGTGCTCATAGAATTCATGTCTTGGGACATTAGACCTCAAAGCACTAGTAGTAAGAGTTGAAGTCTTGAACTGGACTTATGAACTGGCTAAGGCTGGTATCAAGGAAGCGGTTTAGTTATAAAAGCAAAGAGTTCTTCCTGATACCTTTTCCCATCTCAAGCGTGCTTGCTCTGTTGCTCCTATGGAGATAGCATGAAAACCCTCACTAGAAACGAGAACCACACTCTTGGGATCCACAGCCATCTGTCCTTTCATCTTTGCCTTCATGGTGCTACTTTTATCCTCTCATTTAATTCCCACCAGTTACAACTCGACTGAAGTGCTCATCAGATCACAGGATGGTCCCCCTTTTTCTTGGACCAGCTATGGCCTCATATCCAATCACAACTCATTATGCATATGTTAGAAGGTCCCTGAGGTGCACCTGGTATCACTCTGATACTCTCAACCTTTCGCTGGACACACTTCTTCATGAAAATGCACCATGTTTTGCTCCAACATTCAAGCCCTGCAACACTGCTACACTTCCCCTTCCAATGTCTTCCTTCTACTTTTCCTATACCCTGGCCAAACTGGACAACACAGTGTCCTTTAGACACACCCATGGATCTCTACTCATGTGTCTCCTTATTCTCAGCTTCCCCTTCTCCTGTATGTGTTTATTAAAGTATCATCAAGACTCCTCTCAAATTTTCCCATAACTGTTTCCTCTTCACAAGTTTTTCTATTTAATATTCATAAGACAACACATACCAGTTTTGCTACACAGGTGGAAAGATGGGACATCCAGAAATCTGGATCTGGTGTTCAAGGAAATTCTGATGGATTGATGAATGGATGGCAAGATAGATGGATGGCTGTAGGAATAAAGAAATGTATAAACAAGAGGTCAGTTTGGAGGGTGAGAGAAGAGAGAAATAGGTCCAGATCCCAGGGCAAAGGGATCCCTGGCAAATGCCTGGCAAAAACTGGTTGCTGAGGAAGACTGAGTGGCACCAGAAGGTAATAGAGTCTTACTGTCTTACTGATGTTCTCATCTCTCTAGAGCATTTTTGCATAGTGCTTACTGCACAAGAAGCAGTTAGTGACTGGTCACTGAGGCAGGAGGTCTCATCACCTCCATTCTCTCTCCTTTTCATAAATACATTTAAAAACTCATCTAATAATGACATTTTCTTTCTACATGACATTAAATGGTACAAAAATTTTCCCCGTATATTGTTTCAGACTTTCACGAGCAATCCTATAAGACAAGTAGGATAGAGATGATACCATTTTATGGGTAAGATAAGAAAGGTTAAAGAAGGGAAACAATTTGCCCAAACTATGAAGCCATTAGTTGAACCCATAGAAGATCTTGATACCCAGTAGAAGAACAAAGAACGAAGAAAAATCTCAGCATTCCATGGATCCTTTCTTTCAGACTCTTTGAAGATGGTGAAGATTCTCTAAGCCCACCACAAGCATTTTGACCATGGTCAGCAAACCTGGCCAGTGGTGGTGTGTGACATGATCACTTTGAATTTGTGGTTATTTTCCCTAATGTCTCTAGATGTTTGTATTGTCCCATGAGCACAGGGAATGTCAGACTTCTTTTTGCCCTCCCAATCTAGCCATAATTCCAGGCTTCTTTTCTGTTGAAGACTCAGTAGATTTTTGTTGCTCCCAGATCATCAGGGAAATTAATAGAGAACTAAATTTAGAGCAACTAAAGGGTTACATTGGGACCTGGACTTGATTCTTCCTTCTCTCACCCTCAAGACTGACTCCTCAGTAATGCATTTATCCATCCAACCATCCAACCATCCATCCATCCATCCATCCATCCATTCAAAGAATTTCCTCAAGTGCCAGATTCATATACCGTGTATTTCATTTCCTTAGAGTCTTTCTGGCTTGATAATTCTAGACAAAAGAACCCTGCTAAGGCTATAGGCTTGTACGTTTTAACAGGAGCTTCATCAAGAAAATATAAAGGCTTTTGTTGGAAAAATGGTGGAAGTTGGATAACAATTGGCCTTTTCCAGAGACTTTATGTAGGACATTGTGTCCAGTAACCTCTGATTTATTATTTTCCAAAAGTTATTCTTTGCTTTTATTGTCCAGTGCCATTGAAAGCAGTGCATTATTTGATAGTTCTATTTTTTTTTTTGATCACTTTTTTCCAGTGATATTAGTGAAAGTCATAGGTTCTTTGCAACTGATTCTTACAAGAGCTCAGATCAGAGTTTCTGGCTGAAATTTCTGATGTTTAAAATCAGAGATTGTAGTGGGTGCATGGGGAAGGAAAAGAAACCTCAGTCTTTCGGTTACATTTGGGCTGATCAGATATTGGGTTTGGAAACATAAGGAAGTTCAAGAACTTAAATGTGTGCTTAATCACAGAAATGTTCAGAATTTCCTTCCCAATCCCTCCATTCCAAACAATACTTCTTTGTCCTGAGTGGCTCCAGGATGAACTACAAGAAGACTTCTGGGTTCCCTATTGCCATGAAGCCCTTGAGGCCAGGACCCCCTAGCTACACTTTTCACTCCTGGTAGGTTGGGTGAAATAAAGGGCCTGCTGATTTACTTACCTCAAAGCCTACTTGAAGGCCTTACCTGGAAAAGGCAGGCAAGTGAGTGAGGAAGACTGTGTGGCCCCTGAAGATAGACAAGGTGCTCCTCACACAATCAAATTGTGTAAAAATCTTCATGAATACCTTTTCCTTTTCATTTGTCAAATACAGTTCCTGAGATCAACTGCCTCTTTTTTTCTAGGTGATAAACTATCTCTCCCTTTGTAATGTTCTCATTCTCTTTTCTATCCTATAAGTCATGATAGATATTCTTCTAGAGAGTTTGAAATGCCAGAATACTTGAATTGATACCCTGATTCATGATCTTATAATACAGATGAACCACATCAATTGATATGATACACAATACAGAATCCATTTATTTGCCCCCCCCTGTTTAGTAAAATAACTCAGCTCCTGATTTTGTTTGACTTGAATAAAAATATCCCCAGAGAGAGCTTTATAACTCCCCTGCCATCCCCAGTGCAAGTTCAGTTCATGTGTACTTCTGCCTGTAGTTGGTTGCCTGCTGCAGGCTGGTTTGGTGTATGTTTTATCAACAGTTTGAGTTTCCCACTCATTATGTGTGAAAGTTCAATTGTAATATACCAATAAGTGAAGACTGCTTTATAAAATTAGTAGGTAATAATGAGTTCTCCTGGAGCAAGCCTTATATAGGGGGTTTCAACACTGGCTGTGGCTGCTTGAAGCTTTTTTAGTAACTCAGTGATGAATCTTAGAAACATGTGGTAGTTTTGAATGGACAGGTCAATCAATCTTTGGTACTCAGCAATGAATTTTTCTTGGTAATCAGAGAATTGGTCTGAAAGTTTCTGTAGTTTTGATGTGAACTGCTCCTGATAATCCGAAATGATCTCCTTCATTGCAGAGGCCAAGGTTTTAATTACTTTCTGAGTGGTGTTAGAAAACTCTGAAATCTTCTCTCTTCCCTTTCCATCTGCATCAGCAAGGATGCTAAGATACTCTTGGACATCTTCGCGTACAAATTGCTCAATCCAGGTTGAGAGCTGGGAAACAAAGTTGGTAGCATGGGCTGTGTATATGGCATGGAAGTCCTTAAGGGAAACTACTATGTTCATAATCATGTCAATTATCTTTTCTTCAAGTTCATAGTATTTTACTGTCCAGCCAATTACACCTGGATCAAAATACTCTTTGCGAAGAGCTTGCATATGTTGATGGATCTGCTGCAACCCCTGAGAAGCAAACTGAAGATTGATTTGAACAAAATCATTGAGCTTTGTAAGGTGAAGGCATAGGCTTTCTTTTAGCACATTAAAAGCAAATGGGATATATGTGTTGAAGATTGTGTTTATAGTATTAATAAGGTGAATAAATCTGGTCTCCTTTAAGGATTTAATTTCTGCTTCTATCTCTTGGAAAACTCTTTGTAAAAGACTCTGGAGGTCACGTAGTTTCTCTGAAAATTTGGTAGACTGGAGGTCATTAAATGCCTTTTGGACTTCCTGTGATAAGGAGTCCAACTGTTTTCTGTAATTCAGAATCACTTCTGTTAGTTTATAGCATCCTGAATAAAAAGGAAATTCAATCTGCAGGTCTTTCATTAATTCAGATTGCTCCATTAAATCTTGAGCATAGGAAAGTAGCTTCTCTAACCCATTATGGATACCTGAATATACTTGGGACAGTCCTTTTGCTATTTTCCTCATGACCATCGTGCAGAGTTCATCTCTAGTGTATGTTCTGGCTGTCCCTGGGAGCTGGATTCTGGTGAGCTTCAGGAAATCAATGAATGAGTCAATCCAGTACTTGACTGCTATCTGGGACTCCTGAGTAATTTGCATTAAACTGTCAAAGACCTTATCTTTGAGTCTCTGGGAATTGTCTTGTCCTTCCTCTGCGAGAAGCTCCTGGTATAGATCTTCAGCCTTTCCCTTCCACTCTTGGTAGGCATCTGTAGTGCTGCTGGCTGCTTTGTAGAGCTGTGCCTCCATCTCATGAAGCTGCCTTGTGGCTTTTTGGTAGGCTCCTTCCGCACTCTCCTGCACACTTCTTCTTAGCTTTGAAGAAGCATCTTTCAGGTTGAGTCCTGTGCACTCCTGGTGGTACTTATCAACATAGTCATAAAAGGCTCCTGTAGCCTTTGGTACATTGTCCTTTAGAGAGTCCAGCAATCTGGAAGCTGCTTCTTCTTCCCAGTTCAATTTCAGAACTTCATCACCCGATACCTGGTACTTCCACTCAGTTTTGAATAGACTGAGTTTTTTGTCTGGAGAAGACTAAAACCATAAAAACAAATGCACAACAAAAAAGTCAGAGGAGAGGAGCATGTTTTCAATTACTCTTATTACATAATACTCTACACTAAAACTTCATTAGCAGTTAAAAGCAGAGATTAAAAGATCTTTCATAGTCTCAAGGGGATTTTTCTCCCATATGTCAGTTCACGTGTTTGTTTTATGGTTAAACAAACCCATTGCTATTAATTTCTCTTCATCATGTGCCCTAGAAAGAATTAATAACACATTTCACATTTAACAGTAACACAACATAAAGGCCTTCTTGGGACTGCAGTTTGGGAGAGGAGGGAGAGGAAGGAGAGGAGGGAGAGGAGGGAGAGGAGGGAGAGAAGGGAGATGGAAGGTAATGAGTAGGAAGGAAGGAAGGGAGAGAGAGAGGAGTAGCATGAAAATGAGAAAGCCCTTCAGAGCCTGGCCAGCAGACCTCTAGACCACCGATTTCAGTGTCATTCTCCAAGTCCATGACAGACATTAGTAAGAGAGTCCCATTAAGTCTCCCTTTGGGTAATAGTATGTTCCATGTAGCCCTGGCAAAGCCCGTAAATGACACAACAGAAATTGGATGTGTATCCTTGAATAACTCTATTATGCAGAAGAATTTTGAAACCTCACATACTCCCAAGACCATATTTTGAAAGCAATGTACTCAGCATAGGACAGAGTTTACCTGTGACTTAGATGGGATGGTG